>JAQIXR010001185.1:0-14705 GCA_034700825.1 Quadroppia sp. Gr-Ori-00064
TATTCTGTTTTTTGATAAGAATTTTATTTAATATGATTTTAATGTTAAGTGTTTTTCACTGAATTAAGTCATTCATAATGAAAGCAATAAATGATTTTCATATTTCACGTTCACTTCAGTATTGAAAACAATTGTTTAAAATTCAAACAATTCTTTTGATTCAAATCCAACTGAATATCACTTTTACTTCATTTCGAGATAACTTAAGAATAAAAATGACATCAAATTATATGTCAATTATTTGTATGATATTCTTCTCAACGATTTTATTCATTGAATCAAACGAAGACAATCAGACGGAGACAACAGTACAGAATATATCGGAATCGATGACTCAAACAACCAATGGATCGACATCTGAATCGTTCACGGATTCAACCAATGATATCACCACTAATACCACAACTAAGACCATCATTGAAGATGTGTCGACCATTGAAACCAATGGTCTGATCACTGATATCACGACTGTATCGACCCCTGGATTGACTCCAGCATCGATCCCTGAATTGGTCACAAAATCGACCACTAAATTGTCCACAGAATCGACCACTGAATTGGCCACAAAATCGACCCCTGAATTGGTCACAAAATCGACCACTAAATTGACCACAGAATCGATTACTGAATTGACCACAAAATCGACCACTAAATTGACAACAGAATCTACCACTGGATTTACTACAGAATCGACCCCTGAGTCAACCCCTGGATCGACCAATCAATCGAAGACAAAGGGTTGTCCCACTTGTCCAACATTAGGTCCATCCAACAAATTCTGGCCAATACTATCAGTGCTGTTAGTGATGGCACTCATCATATCCTTCATAGCAATTCTTGCTTTGATTTTCTACTTTTATTTGTCAAAAGGTTTTCTTCATTTCTTTTCACATTTAATGTTCAATAATAATAATAAAACTCTTGTCTCTATAACAGCCAAAAGTGAGAGCACTTATGGGTCAGAGTTCATATCAGATCAGTCGAAACTGTCGAAACAATCGGACTCTTTGGCCAAAAGAAAGCCTTCGAGTGATATAAAGCCTAAAAAAGAGCACAATTTAATAGTTATTAAATAATATTTTGTAAATATTTTTCATAATTTCAATACTAATTAAAATAAATTAATTTTTCAATTCATTACCAAAAAAAAATTAAACTTTAATTTGAGGGCCAATAAAAGGGGAAGAGTTTATTGAAAGTTATGAATGAATTGGCGCTAAATATTCAGTGAAAATAATTGGTTCAAAAAGTTATTTTTATAACAAATCAATGAATGTTTTGATAACACTCTTATCATTGGTATTAAACACTTGTTTTTAATTGTATTTCAAAAATGAAAATTAATTATGATTTAAATGTTATATCAATTCCAGTTGTAGTCTAAGATGTCTTGTGGTTTCTTAGGCCAGTCTTCGGCCGACTTCGCCGGCAATTCACAAGAATATCGCTCTCAAAGACAGGTATGAATTGGTTTCATATGAAACAAAAATTTCAATTTATTTTTTCAATAAAATAATTTTGTTTTGCATTTAATGTCAAACAATAGCTAAGACTTATATTCGGGTACAACTCATGGCAGTGGCTCTTCCTATTGATGGCCTGCATTCAGGTGTCTCTGATCGTCATCTCAACAGCATTTCAGTTGGATTACATCCTTAACCACAATCAGACGATCACCACATCATTCGTCATCAATGTCCTAATACTCGTCATATGCGGTAGCTATACATTGGCAAGAATTAACAAGGTCATTCCATAACCATACTCTTGGTCATTTTATTGGCAGCCTTCTCGTTGTTATTTCTATTTCACGGTGTGTTTTGGGACAAACAAAATGACATTTCACTGTTCTTGGTGTCGATGTCTATCATCTCGTGTTATATTATCATTGAATTCTCATTTACTATTGACTACAACTCTCTTCATAAACTGGTAATCAAATCACCTTTTAATACACATTTATAACCCTTTTTGTGACAACATTTTCGCCTTAAAATTCACTTTTATTTATTTCAATTTAAAACTGATATTAAAAATATATTTTCAACAGAAAAACTATTCTTAAACCAAACACCTATTGATTAGAAAAATATTCAGAATTTGTATTAATATATAAATAATATTATTTTCATTGCATTTATTTGATGAGAAAAAGTGCAATCAATTGAATATTTAGTTAACAGTAGTCTATATTTCATAATATAATTGCATTTCAAACACTCATCTCAAATGCAATTAAGCCCTGAGTGCACAACAACTATCACATCCATGTTATAATACCAGTCCTCTAATCAGTTAAAAGCAAATATGCAATCAATTGACACTGATTTCACACCAACAGATCCGTCTCTGTATATCTGTGTCAATGACATCACTCATGATCATACTGTCCCGAATGGTCAGCCACTATTCGCAGGAGTATTCCATAATAGGTGTGGCGCCGGCACTCATATCGATGTACAAAAATCAATGCTATTTCCAAATCCTACTGAAATTGGATTTCTTGAATACAGTGAGTGTTATTTTCGATACAAATTTCACTATATTTTTATTTTTCATTCAAAAAAAATCTTTACTAACAATGAGTTTGCAATTCATTTCACTCATAATGTAATCGTTAATTACATTACATATATATCTCATAATCGCTTTCAATTCAATCAAACAATTCATTTGTAATTCGTTTTAAATACACTAATCAAATGGGAATACATTTACTCTTATCATAAGTTGTATTGTATTTCAAAAAATGAGGTTATTTTACACAAAAATTATTACATCATTTTGTCGACGAATTATATTTAAATTGATGTTTAATTTTCATTTGTTTTTCTTTAACAACAATTATTAAAAAGTGTTTTTCTTATGGCTTTTTGACGCCAAAAGCTATTAATTAATACATAAAAATGTTTCACCATTTGCTTCATCACTATATTCTATGAACACTTCATTTCAATCAATATTCAAAGTGTAATTTCGTTAGAATTTTCTTAAGCAATGATTTCTAACTATTATTATAATAATTATTATAAAAAAGTGTTTGAATTATTCTTGTGATTTATTTTCACATAAAATGCATATTTTATTTTATTATCTCTTTTTTTGCTTATTATTTATTCTTATTTTAAATGTGAGAAAAGATTTGTTTTGAATTATTGTTATTTTTTTCACTCATTTCTCTTAAACACACAATAATGATGTAAACGAGACCTTAATTTTGGTTTTATTCATCGATTTCTTTTATCTCACATTTAGTTTTTGCTGTTGTTTTTCACTTTCACTTTTGAGTCCTGTCTTCAATCGTATGTCTCAATTGACTGTTGAGGTCGAGTCCAATCAATCATTGATTGTTTCACTAATTAATAAAATTAATGCATTATTTCTCTTCAACTTCTCTTTGCATACAATTATTACACACTTTAACGAATGAATTCATCATTGAATTCAAACGAAAAATAATAGCAATGGAAAAACAAACGCTTTATTGATTTGTTTAAAAAAATTCTTTCAATTATTTTTTTATATAAAAAAACAAACATTTTTAAAGTATGTCTCAAAAAGTATTTTCAAAATATCAATCACTAAAACCCCTTTCAATACCAAATGATTTATTTTCCATTTCTTTCTATTCATTAATCTCTTCAATCTTTTCCTTCAAATACAAAACTCTTTCATTTCTTTCAATTTTAGACATTTTTTGATCCATTATTTTTTTTTCTTAACTCAAGACTATTTAATCACTATTTTTAATGACTTATTCATAATGTTTGATAAAATACAAAACTGTTTCTCAATTTTCATTCATTGAAAGCATAATATTCTTTCAATTTTGAGTTTTTTTTTATCAATTCAAATAGACATGAAAAATGTGTGAAAAAAGTTCTTCGAGTCCCAGATATTACTATTCAATTGCAATATATTTTGCAACAAATGATTGAAATTATTGAAAAAATTTACAAAAAAATTATTTAATAATAAAACTTCTATTCGTTATAATTGTTTGAAAGCCGTCAGAAACATGTATTTAAGTAATGAATGTGTGCAAGGTGAGGTGTGAGGTGTGCATGTGACATTCCCGGGCATACAATTGAATCGTATGAATGTTGTATGCATTACCACCACAACCATATCCAAGGTCAACCAGCCCTATAAGGGGTAAAATGTGTTCAAACGTTTTTCTTGAATCTCAACCGAAATAAGCTTTTTATCTCAAAACTAATGCATATTTCAATCGATATATATTTTTTACAAACAATTGAATCCATGCTTTAGAACCCTTTGACTACAACGACCCTGATATTAGTGTATTGTAAATATGTTTTTATGAGTATTTCAAAAAAACTCATGTTTTTAAACAGGTTTAAAAGGGTTTATAAAATATATTTTTCACATAAAAAATTATATTTTTATTTAGAAAAACGTCATTTGATTTGAATTTTTTTTTCATTAAAAAATAGGGAAAAATTATATTAATTTCAAACAATATTTTTTCGGAAAATTACTTAAATTTGATATTTTATATCAAAGAAAAACTTCATTTTTAAGTGGAAAACATTTTTTTTAATATACAGTATATTATAATATGTTTTGAATTTCATTTACAAAAAATTAAATCTTTGGAAAAAACAATGTATTATTGAATGAATTCATTGAATTCATATCTAATGTTAACTTAAATAATGCTATGAATAATGGCTTCAAAAATGTTAAACAATTTGTTATAAAAACTATTATATTATTTGAATTTAATGTTTTGTTCATAAAATTGTATGACTTTTTGCGGACATTTACTGTTGGCCACATAGTTGGGCACTAGTTCACAGCCATTGATGCCTTTCCACTTGATTAGCAGATACAGAATGTCTTTGTTTTGGGTGACGCCTAACACCCTTTCCGCTTTGAGGCCCTTATCAAAGCCGAAAGACTTCTTCTGTTCGAGCATTTGCTCCAATTTTCTCTTCTTCTCACTGGCCAGTCGTTCCGCCTCTTCACGTCTCACTCTCTCGAACTCGTCGATGATCTCAAGACACCTCAAGTTCTTGATGGGCTCCCATGTGTTGTCCTCATGTGAGAAGCCCTTCCACTTCAAGTAGTACTCGATTCGACCCTTTCGGATGCGTTTGTCTAAAATCCTCTCGACATTGAACTCCCCCTCATATATGAGCTCATTGTGTTGGCCGTACGACTGGCTCAGTCGGTGCACACCGCCATCCACGGCGCCTGTCGTACCGACTCTTCCACTGTTATTATCCTTTCGTAATCTTTTTGTACTCATTATTAAAAAAATGAATTCTTTTACTCAAAAATCTCTTCTCATTCTCTCATTCAATAATATTCATCTGAAATGAGTTTTTCAAGAAATATATTCACAATAAAACAATTCATTTAGAAATCACAGAATATTTACAAAGAATTTATTATTTAAAAAAATATATTTAAAACAACAAAAAACAAATTCCTATTTATTTTTCATTCCTATTTTTGAATATCTCAGTCGTAATGTTCTCATTGCACTGGCACTGGCATTCTCTGCCTGTGCTATGCATACGTAGTTCACAATTTTGCAATATCTCTGACCTTCAGAATAGCATTCGTTGCCTAAACCAAGTGCTCATATCTGAGCCAATTGGCAGCCTTTGAGCCCCTGTTTTCGTCTATAATTTCATGCAATATTCTGCTGGAAATTTCAGTGAAGCGCGAATTTCAATACCTTACATACCTGTCCCATTGGTACATACCAGTGCTATCGTACAGAAAGCACTCCTGAGTAGGAATTTTTCAAACATTCATTTGTCGCTTAACGTCAATGAAAGTCAATGTCTTTTCTCAATGACTAAACAATTGACGTATTTTTTCGCTTTCATTATCAAAAGCAATGTTTTTCGTATATTCTGTTCGGAATCGATTTATTCAATGACTTATGTTATAGAATATAACTGTTATTTTCACTTATAATCAACATTTCGTTAATCACTTTCACAACTCATTTACAGTCAGTTTATGTGTTACTAAAAATAATAATTCAATTCAATACAAAGTTATCTATTTTTATGGCTTTTCTTTAAATGGTTTTTGATTTTTAACACATTTTTCTGCAAATTAATTATCAATAATATATTTGATATTTTTTTATTCTTAAAAAACATTTAAAATCCTTTAATAATTTTTTCAATGATTTTTGAATAATTTTTAAACTCTATAACAATTAATCGCTTGAATTGAAAAGAAATTTATTGTGGTTTTCATAACTAAAACAACAATTTCATTGATTTCTTTCATATACATTTGAATTCAATGTTAAAAATGATTATTTGTTTCATTATTTCTATGACTTTTTTTTGATGTATTTTTTCATTTCATTTGAAAAACCGGTTTTTCGGTTAAATGCAATTTATGTGAATATAATGATTGTCTGAACAGACGATATTCTCAATGACTATAACATTGTATTTGCCATAATCTGATTCAATGCCCTCCAAGTCCTCCAAGTGTTTCATACTCTAGTGTGGAGGAGGGCTGTCCTCGTACATACTCATGTGATGCCAGCGCTCGACACAAAACCCTTTCATTTCAGTGTCTGTTTCACGAAATGATTTTCATTTTCTGATAATGTATTGAATTTGAATTCTGATAATGTTTTTGAATTTCATTTCAAAAATAATGAAAATATTTATAATGTTTTCACAAATTAAAGTCAAATAAAATCTAATTCTTTATTATAAATACTTTAATACAAAAGTCTTTTATAAATATTTGAATAAATCACAAAAACATTATACAAAACAGTCATTCATTTATTGAGAAATACATTGCTTTCATATGTAATGAATGCGGGAATTGATATCAAGATACTATTTGTCAGTAAATAACGATATATTGACTCTATTTCTTAAATAGTTTTTCAAATATTAGTATCACTTAAACTAATATCGACTCAAATATCTCATAAACGAATGGTTTTAATACAAATAGTTTGCTTAAGATTTAAATCAACTTTCAATTGAAATATAAATTTGATTTAAAGTTACATTGAATTGAATTTAATGAATGGTATTATTGATGAAAACATTTACGAATTGAGACATAATATTTGATTTGATCAATAATTTCAAATTTATTGCTCATATCTATCATATTCAACACGATTCGGATCATTTAAATCGACGATTTCAGGGGTCATTGAAATGGTTTTCCAAATGATTTTCAATATTCAATTATTCGACAAAAATATTATTTTTAATTAAAGTTTCAATTAATTTCTCATTGAAAGGAGACTTCTATTGAAAATACATCAATATATATACGATTAGTCTTACCTTAAATAAAATTAAATGATTTGAATGCAAACCAAAAGACGATTTTCATTGAAAATGTGCACAAATTTTCTTCAAAATTCGTTACCAATCCTTACTATGGTTTTCATATATATTGATTGTCCGCTCAAATAACTTTCACTCGTTATATAACGTCCCTCTTATATGCCTGCGCACTAACGCGAGAATATTCTGTGCTCAACTCAACACAGAATATTCTGTTGGCCTTATAGTTGATGATGGAATAAAATGAGAAATTTTATTGATTTTCTCTTCAATTTTCTACTCCTTTATATATATTTCTAACTTTATATAACAGAATATATTTCACTCTATATTTACTATAAGAATATATATGAGATTTAATGCAAAACTGTAAACAGTATTATAGAATCGCATGCTTTCAATCAATAACCAAATAAAAAAACAATTTTCTTTTGCCTTTAATATGAATTTTTGTTTTATTTTGATTTGATTTTCATTTTTTCATTTAATAGCTGTCCTTTGGTTTGTTCAATATCGCCGTTTCGGTAGACGTTCCCATTCCTCAATATAGTGTACTTTTCATAATAATCACATACTCTTCCATCCAATGGGTTATCGGCAAAATCGCTGTAAGAATAACATAATTATTGATTTATTTTTTGATAAAACTTTTGATCACTTATTCAAACAAATGAAGCATTTTATCGAAAAAAATATTATTATTCAAAATGAAATGCTTTGTATTTTTAGTATTAAATCAGTGATTGGTTTGCAATTCGAGACCTTATTTGGCAAATATTTATACAAATCACTGTTTTCTCTTTGAGATATGAAATGAAATTATGATTCATTTTATACTTATATTTGAAAATATAATTTAATACAATTCATGCACTCATCAAATGATTTGAAACAAATTCAATGATATTTGACATTCAATTTGAAGCCAACGATTTGTTTCTTAAACATAAAAAATCGATTTAATTGTATTTGAAATCCTTCTCAACCATCAAATCATTAGTTAATTGCCGTCAAAAGTGATGTGTTTTGCAATACTTAGCCATGAATTTGAGCACAAAATGTATGAGTTTTAACAAATATTATCAATTTTTTTCATATTTCAAGAGATTATTAACATTCAAAACATTTTAAAATAAACAAAAAAATTGTTTTTACGATTCAAACAGTGATAAAACTCTTCCGCTTTTTTGTAGTTTTTTTTAAACTAAACTCTTATTCTTTAAATATAATAACCATTTGAAGCAATGATTGTCTTATGTCTCACGAAAATCATAAAACAATAGAAATATGTTTTTTTGTTTCACTTATTTTTGTTATCGAAAATATTTTTGATTAAAAACTTTCATTCATTTTTTTGTGAACAAAATATGAGAAAAAAATATTAGTAAATAAGTTATCATTCTATTGAAAGCCATTCTTTGGCAATAAAAACATTTTTTTATTTTATGTTTAAATGTTTTTTTAGTTCAACTGTTTCTATGAGTTATCAACAAATCATTTTTAATTACTTTTGTCAGAAAAGAGTTATTTTCAGACTATTTATAATTATTTTCTCAAACAAAAAAAACACTTTTAAAAAAACGATTTTTAATTCATATTTAATGAAAAACGAATACAAATTCCTATCTCATTAATAACAGACATATAATAATGAGGTCTTGAATATCACGGCTAAGTATTGGCGAACTTCAAGATCATTTCAAATATTCAAATACAATATTTCATTCTTTATGAAAGAATATATCAAATGATTATTGCAAACGAATTTCACGGATAAGTGATTACAAGTATAAATAATTTCAATTTAAAACTTCAAAATTCAGGCCATCGAAAGACACGAACACTTTTTCATTAATAGTTTGCTTTAAAACTCACAAATTGTTCATAAAATACTCAATGAAATTCAATTTCATCGCAAATTCTTATGCAATAAACATTTTAATTATTACTTTTCAAAACCGATTCTCACTTTTGGTTAACATTATATAAATATATATAAAATGAAAAAAATAGTAAAAAAAAGTCTAAAACAATATTAGATATTATTCTAAATCTCTTTTTAATTATGAAAATTAGTTTTCATTTCTTTTTAGTGTCGAATCGTATCATAAATTTCATTATAAACTATATACTACTTATCGTTTGAAATTCAAGCATACATTTGAAGAAAGATAATTTCAATATAAATGTCTCAATTAGTGCCTAATTATAATTAGACCCGAATTTGAAGAATCAAAAACTTCAAGGTCTAAAGTTCATTGCAAACCACATGCCATATATTCAGTACTGTAGTTGTTTAGCATTAGCTAACTGTCCATTAGACTGATGTAATCCACTCTCTACTACTGTTCCCCTCCATACTAATACTATGGGAAATGTAATTATCATTTCATGTGTTCTAAAAATTTTATGAAATTATATTTATTTCTCAAATATAATAACAATAAATATAAAAACGAGTTGTCATTAAAGCGCGAATTTATTTAGGTTTTGAAGGAAGTCAAGTGTTGTCTACTATTGTTCGTATGTCTTTGCACAACATCTCTCCTATGGCTTCCCCTTCAGGTATGCGCTCATACACTATGTGTGCGTTCACTGAATAATACATTGAATACATTATATAACATATAATACAATGCTTTTTGAATGCAAATGAAATGAGAAAAACAAATGCCATTCATATCACAAATTAGGACACAAACAGATTATTATACACAACCAGAACTGACTCTTACTTTTCAAACCACACTAAAACTTGGCGTTAAAATTGCAGTTCATTTTCTTGAGATCGTGTTTCACGTCCACTACCTGTGCCGCACAACAGCTCCTCTTAGGCTACGGCTGTCTATTCTCGGCACTGGTCCTCTTGACTGTCCGGATAGTGCTGTTCATGCAGTTATTGCGAGTCCACCGAAACTTTGGCTACGGTTTGGCGGATTCAGGTCTCTGTCAGTCATTTCTTAAACCTAAATATTGAAACATTTCTTCGAAAACTTTTTTCCCTATTATTTATGATTTGTTTTCATTTTTTGTGTAAAGAAATTGATTTTTTTAGTATTATTTATACTTATTTTTTTCTGTATTAAATCAGCTTTTGTCGGATTAGTTAATGAAACGACTCGGCTATTGGCCAGACCTCAGACACGAACCGGGAGTTTGTAATCAAAAATATATCATTTTTGTGTATATCAATAGTAAGATATGTTTTGTATTTTTCTTTTAACATTGTTTAGAATTTTTTTATTAACCACTAATTTAGACATAATTTTTTTTATTGTAAACTAGTCTTTAATATTAATAATATTTTTTTTTATTCAGTATTTATAACATATTTTAATATTAAATAATTATTTTTAGAAAGTCTTTTAGTTATGATTCAATAAAATGCGGAAAACATTAATAAACTAAAAATGACTTCACTTTCAAATGACAATGAATTAAACAATTTTTGTGAAATTCTTGTCAAAAAATAATATTCATTTTGACCTCTGTTTTGATAATTATATTTTATAGCTGTATATAAAAAGAATTTCTTATCATTTTTTGTGACGAATATTCTTTAAATATAAGGAAAGGAATTTTGAAAATCGATTGCTCTCTAGGGTTAGTGTTAACTATATATTACAAACATTTCAATTAGTTTTAAATACAACAAAAAAAACTTCAAAATTCAATTCATCTTTGATTAGACAAAAAAAAAAATAATAATTGAATTGAAATAATAAAAAAACTTTTTGATATTGACTGCAAATAACAACAAATGATTTTCTTCAACAAAGAATGGATTGAATTAATAATAAAATAATAAAAATGTTTGCGATTTGTTTGTGACGTTTGAATAACAAATATCTTGTGCTCCAAACTCAGTGGTCATGACATATAAAGGCGCTCTTCTTCTCACTTGTAATCAAAATTCAGGAATAATTGTGTGTTTTCTTATCACAAGTTTTTCTCTGTGTATATGAAATGCATTCGTGTTCTCACTTTTGGACCAAAACTCATAACGACTTCAAATGCAAACAATGATTATTAAAAAGTTTTATTTTCTTTTGCTTTTGTGGTAAGTATTTCAGCGATTGCTTTTCACTCGTTTAGCCATTGATCAAAAACTTCTATGTTCTTCAGCCCGTTCTGTGATCTCTCTGATGCCAGTGCTTCTGATGGCAGTCAGAAGACAAATGACAATAACTTCTACACAAATGTCAAAAAGTGTTCTCAGCTTTCATTCAGTGACAATGATATTGAAAGTGCTCTCAAAAGAGCCGAATATATGAACAATGAATTGAATTCAATTGAGAACACCATTGACTCTAAGGGTCTGTTCGTCGACACCACCAAAATCTCTGCCACCGCTCGCCATCTGATCCCCTCACAGAACAGGGATTACTTGAGGCAAATAAACACAAATCAGCGCTTCTTCGAAGAAGTGACGCGACATCTGATCCAAAAGTAAACGCGTTTTCAAATTCTGTCCATAAATGTTGTCATCCATTGCTTTGGTCTTTCTTTCAGTCTTAGTCTCAGTCCAGAAGAAGGACAGGCAATACCGCACACGAATGTTGAGTCACATAAACTGATTCGTGCTAAACGTCAAGCCTGTCGTTCTCAACAGCCGGTGCCATGTTTTAAGAATCGGTTCCGATCACAAGACGGCAGCTGTAATAACATGCGAAACACCCGTTGGGGAAAGTCGTTTGAATGTATAACCCGACTCTTAGACCCCGATTATGCGGACGGTTAGCTTTTAGCGCACATTAACGTTATTACTGTTTATTTCAAATGTCATTCCACAGGAGTTTCCGTTCCTCGAGTCTCCCGTTCCGGTCAAACACTGCCTAATCCGCGAATACTATCCGTCAGTATTCACCCTCAAGAGGATGTCAGTGCGAACTACACCCATATGTTGATGCAATTTGGCCAGTTCCTCGACCACGACATATCCCTTTCCCCCGTCACACAACTGCGCACCGGAGGCATCCAATGCTGTCCTCGACCGACACATCCGGACTGCTTTGAAATACCGATTCCACCCAACGATGGCTTTTATGCACAGATGGGTCAAAGGTGTATAAACTTTGTCCGTTCGCAACCCTGTGAGTCGTGTAGGACAGGGGCTAGACTTCAATTGAATGAATTGTCTTCTTTTATCGACGCCTCCAATGTCTACGGGAATAGCATTAACGAGTCGTTCGCACTCAGAGATAAGGACGGTATGAAAATGCCTTCAAACCAATGCAAAGCCAATTGATTTTTGATGTTCACCCGAACCGTTAGGTCTGTTGGCGGTGGGACTCGATAGGAATCGGAGGCCTATTTTGCCCAATAGTAACAATGTAGCCAATGATCAGTGCAGTCGACCGAACAGACTGTGCTTTAGGGCCGGCGACAACTCGCGTGTCAATCAGCACCCATCCCTCACAGCCCTTCACACCATTTGGGTAACAATTAATTGACAAAAAAAACAAACTTTTAATACAAATCACTTTTGTCTGAAATGAATGTTTTTATGTAATCTATTCCTAATATTCACACAATTTGTGAACACTTTTCAAATGCATTGCATTTCTCACCACAGATGAGACAACACAATAGGATTGCCTCAGCTATCAAACAATTGAACCCCAGATGGGAAGGGGAGAGAGTTTTTCAAGAATCAAGGTTTGTGTCGATAAAGAGGGAATGAGTTTCTCATTTTGTGTCTAACATTTTGCATGTTGTGGTCACACAGGCGTATAGTTGGCGCCCAAATGCAAATGATAACATACAACGAATTCCTGCCAATAGTTTTGGGCCAAAAAGTCATGAATTTCTATAAACTAAATATTTTGAACAACAGTTTCACTCGTTATGACTCGTCGATCAATCCGTCCATTTTGAGCGAGTTCTCGAGCGCCGCCTTTCGTTTCGGGCACAGTATAGTCAACGGCCGGTTCACACTTATCAGCTCATCGACGCCCTCGCAGAAGACGTCCTTCAATCTGAGGGACAACTTCTTCACACCCACTCGCATGCGCTCCGGGCAGATGGACTTCATTCTGAGGGGTCTGATCGGCCGAAGCGCCCAACGCTTCGACCCCTTTTGTCACGGAGACCTACGCAACCATTTGTACCAACACAGGGGCCAGATATCGGGCTCGGATCTGCCGGCGATGAACATACAGCGCGGCCGAGACCACGGAATACCCGGTTATATACGTTATCTCAAGTTTTGCTTCAATGATGTAATCAATTGTTTTTCGACAAAACCTTTCGATTATTAAAGACATCCTTTGTTTTTCGATGACATCATTAGGACATTAAGACCTTCGAACAGTTGGATCAATACATGCCTTCATCGCAAAGACAACGATTTCAGCAAAACTATCAATTCGTTGAAGACATCGATCTCTTTTCAGGTGGTATTTCGGAGCTGCCAATGAGTGGTGCGATAGTCGGGCCCACATTCGCCTGTATTATTGGCATCCAATTCAATCACCTTAAATATGGCGACCGATTCTACTTTGAACACGAAGGACAGGAAGGGTCGTTCACTTCTGGTACATATATCTCATCATTCAATACAACTAAACATTTAATGATTTTTTTGATGAAAATATTTTTTTTAGTGTATTTTAATCTAAAGTCTAATTCATTCAAACTTTTTTATGTGACCTTAAGGTCAACTTCAGGCCATTCGTCGGACTTTGTTCTCAAGAGTTATTTGTATAAATGGCGACAATTTTGGAGAAATTCATTCAAAAATATTTCAATTACATAGCAATAGGTATGAAAATAATGTTTTATTTCATTTTTATCTCATTTTATTAATTGTATGTTTACTATGAAAGCGATCCAATCCGTCCCTGCGATGACATCCCCGACATCGACATCAGTCAATGGAAGGAATAGATATGAAAATGGCTTTTAATCTTAAGATTTATAATAATTTTGTAACAATTTTTTTTGTAAAAAATTAATTTCATTGAATGAATGAAATAAAGAGTAAAAAAACTAATTAAAAATCAAACTCAAATTGTCAGCAAAATTAATGTCTGAAGATTTGGAAAAATTATTTTTTATTAAAACCAATGAAATATTTATTTTAAAAATTCATTAAAATTAAACTCAAATAATGAAGTGAATGGCACTCATAGTCCCGGTTCTCAGTCTCCACTCAAACGTATTTCCCCTTCATTTGAAACGTTGGCCAAAATGTTGTCTTCGTCTTCGAACGCGCCGACAACTGTCCATACCTGGCACTGGTCCTCTTGGCTGCCTGTCCCTACCAGGGCTCATCTCCCAGGGCTCATCTCCCAGGGCTCATCTCCCAGGGCTCATCTCCCTGGGCTCATCTCCCTGGGCTCATCTCCCTGGGCTCATCTCCCTGGGCTCATCTCCCTGGGCTCA
>JAQIXR010001186.1:0-14703 GCA_034700825.1 Quadroppia sp. Gr-Ori-00064
TTGATTTTCTTCTACTTTTCCGGTCCATAAAAATTGGTTTCGTTTGTGAAAAACCGTTATTTGAATGCATTCCTCGTCTTTGGTGTAAAACATATGAAGCAAAACATTGCCATTAATTTTGTTATTACTCTTTAAACTTCTTTGACTTCCATCTGAACCCATTGACACAATCTCATTGAAACCCATTTTTAACATTTTTTCTCTAAATTGTTTCTGAAATAATATATATTTAATATTTATTTAGACATTGATTTCATTCAAACTTACGTTAAAATTCAATTTTGTATTTTTATAGACACCAAACGAAATGCATTTTCTATTTTCTTTGTCTACCATTGATTTCATGAATAGATTTCTTAATATAAGAATTATTTTATGTTTTTCATCAATAATATTAAACAGAATATTAGGATCAGTGAGAAATACAGTGATCTCTAATTTATTGGTGAGTCTAATGAAATCCAATTCATTCTCACTGAACATAAGTCCTAATTCATTGTACTTCACATTTTGGTCTCCGAATTGATATCTTCTCAAAACCTTTTCATTTAATAATTTTAGGAAAAAATATTAATTCAAATATTCATAAAATGACTTAAAGTAATACAAACATTGTTTAGTCTGAAAAGTATTTTTGTTGTATTGAAATCATTATAAATTATAATATATATTAAGACAAAAAGCGCATAAATACTTAAAATCACTTTTTTTCGCAAAAAATATTTATTTAGTAATAATAACATTATATAATTTTGTATTAAATTATTTTTAATGAATTACTGAAAATTTACTCAAAAAAGATCTAATGGAGACATTTATAGCTGAATAACAAAGATAATAACTCTGGGATACTCTCGTAATTGGTATAACATTTCAAACTATTTGTGACATAACTATTGTTTTCATATATTCACATCAATTGACAGACATTTTGTATGTGAATTATATTTTATTAAAACTAATCACAAATTATGAGATTTTATGAATAAAACGATTTTGTTTTGATATCATCTTTGGTGTCATATAAATCATAAACAACACAAATGACTAAAATTCTAAGCTTTAATTTATTGCAGGGTTGGCCAATGGCCTGTGCGGCACAGGTATGTTAGCAGTGATCTGATACAAAAGATTGAAATGAATGGCAATCAATAGAAAACATGTTTACAAGTATTGAATGTAAATATTATAATATGTTTTGGTTTCGCAAAATTAAAATATAATTCAATATTATATAAATTATTTGTAAAAACTTTTTATAGAATTCTAATCAAAATGAAAACTTTTTTTATTGAAAACAATATTTAAATAAATATAATATAAAAACTCAGACATAATAGGGTTCGCCCCTATCCTAAACAGTCCTATGATCTCAAATGAATTTGTTGTGGTATTGACTGAGCTGACAGAATGGGAAAGGGATGCGCTTCTGTATTGAGCACCCAATCGTTGATTGAGATCAAGTCATCGGAAGAGAAGATTAGATATAAATATTTAAGAGTTTCGGACAAAAAGAATGTCTGTTGAATGTCATCTTTGATGTGATGTAAGTCATATACATTGGAAATGCCTGAAAAGCCTGAGCCCGTACGACAGTGCTGGCCAATAGCCTGTGCGGCACTCCAGGCATAGTCCCGGAACCGTTGGTCATGAGTCAGACGCCATAAATAGAAATAACTTTCAATGACTTCAGGTCTCAACAGATAGTGTTTCTCGTCGTCATTCAGTGCCATCGCTTCATACCGTTCCGTGAAGTGGAATGACTCGGGTCCTAATCGAGTGACTGTGCGCAAGTATGACTGAGCACAGGTGTCGGTAATATTGGCACCCAATTGAGCGAAGTGTTGTTTTTTCTTCAAATTTGTTTGGTTTTGAGCACCCAATGCAAACATACCGCCCGCAAAACAGGCCAAGTGATGCATTTCGTGCTCCAATTCCTCTCCATAAATCATTTTGGCCAAGTATGTCAGCCCCGACTGTTTCGACCGTTGCACCAAATGTCTATCGATGGCATCGACAGCGCTATCATACATGCGTCTGGCCATCAGGTCTGTGCCGTTGGTCTGCAGCCAAGACTTGATTAGATATTCATAAAAACTGTCAGCCATTGCGCCGACACTTATTTCTTCTTTACCCCACTGTCCGTAATAGGGGTTTAGGGTTAAAAAATAGAGTCCGTCCAAAGGTTTCGGTATTTTATCCAAAAATTCTCTGATTTTTATAACTTTTTTGCTATATTTTTGATCACCGGTAGCATAGCTCAGGTATACAAACTCCAAGTGCAGTGACCCGACACCGGCCAGACTGGACTCGCTCTTGAAAGGCCAGCCATCATTCCAAGACTGTCCGGTTTGGGGCTTAATTAACCCAAGGGGTAAACCTGTGGGTGTGTCAAAAGCCGGGAGTAACAGATCTGCCACATGTCTGGCCTTTTGTAGAAACATTGGATCATTAGATAAGGCATAACTGGCCAAAAGGCCACCGACAAAGCGTATGACTGTCTCAAACACAGACACGTGACCACTGACTCGTGTAAAGTCAAACTCCTTGGCCACCCATTCCCGGCCGGCATTGAACTCTTCGGTCATATTCATGATATACAATGTGTCCAAAGCGTCGACAATCGTAGCGCCCAGTCGTGTGTCGCCACCAAATATCTCCTCTGAGCGACCCATCTGTGAAACGGGACTCAACTCATTCCAACCCCAGGCGTACTTCACATAACTGTCCCACGACTGCCTCATCATATCTTTGACAAAATCTCTCTGCGCTCGCACTGTGGCGTTGGGATCTGCACCCGATGGTAGCATTAGGGGCTGACCTCCACCACTAACCGACACATTGACGACCTTATAAACACTGTTAACATTTTTTGAGAGCACAGGTATTTGCTGTATGTATAGATAGCACAGAATATACAGACTAAAGAGTAATAAAGAAATTATAAATAAATGAAAATATTTGTTGAATGAGATTATGGATGGAAACCACTGTTCTAAACGAAGGAACAGTAGTTTTGTTGCTTTCGAGCGCATTGTTTGCGACACTTTAAGTGAAAGTAAATCCAAAAAATTCTTATCATAATTGAAAACCTTATCATTGCTTAACGTATTATAATAGTCAAAACTAACACTATTGACTCGATTGCATACATTGCAAACATAGGTATGAAATATCAATATCATTATCATTTAGACTAATATCAATTCAACCAAAGTCCAAAACAGGGGCTTTAAGCCCATCAGTGCTAAATGAAGAGCACATTCCTAATAAAAATATAAGACAATAGACTATAAACTAATTTTGATTTGAAATTAAATAATTGTTTTGCTGTAATAGCGATGACATCATGTATTCAATGGGTTGTAAGACTTATCCATTGAATGAGTTATAAGCGATAAATCAATTCGTATGTCATATGACATACACTCTGTGTTTGTCCAAAGTTTATGCAAATTAAACACAACTCAATACTAACAACAGTTTTAATGAAAAACATTTTTAAACAAAATATAAAATTATATTATTTTTAATGAACTAATATCAAGTGAAAAGTGTGCTTGATTCAATCAGGGTTAAGGCGAACAAATGTGTGGCAAATAAATAACATGTTTTAAGTGTTAATGTTTTTCAGTTATGCTTTTTATGAGTTATTCGTAAAAAATTTCAATCATTTGTGAATTTCATACATTATTACAACTATTTGATTATAATTTAAAAATCTTAACTACAGTTCCCTATAGGTGCGGTTGGCCTCTTCATCGCTCCAGTACATCGTTGGCCCGATATTGAATGCGGACGATCTATAATCCCAAAAAGTCTTCGGTTCAAACCATTTGGGCCCGTATTCTATATATACATATATTTTAATCATAGAATCCAATGATAAATAATTTCATACCAGCGCTGACCACCTGTTCTGCATTACATGGAACAAGCACTTTCAAACCGACCAATTCTGCCGAACATAATGTGAAATAGGGATAAATGTACCGAAAATACAGTTTTTTGCTGGGCTGATGACCCGTGTAGGTCAGGTTCGGCCCCTCTTTGTACGTGTAAAACAAGTCAACCCTTAGACTAGTCCTCGAATAGAAGGCATATTGATATCCGTTGCCAATTAGACCATAAATATATGTCAATTCAAGACCCTGATCATTATGGGCCCACAGTTCAGTGGCCTCTTCGGACGCATACATAGCCCAGGTAGCCGTGTCCACATCGGACGTGTAGGGAATGACACCACACTGTCTATACCAACCCAATAGAGTACCACTCGATATATATATCGGTATATTTAGTCGTTTGGCGACTGTTTTCAATCCGATGAGGGCATCCGTGACCCGACTGTCCATAACCTTGTCTTCAGTCAAATTCTTATGATATGTTTCGCTATAAGTTTTCGCTGTTTTGAAACTACATTCAATGAATTCCGATGTCTGGAACTGACCGATAAAGTGGACCAACTCATTGGGGATCAACAGTTTGATTGGGTCGGTGTTGGTGTCCAACACTGTTAGGCCAAACGTGTCGAAAGCCATCTCATGTTCGCCGAAATGAATGCCCTTTTCATTGAAAACGTCTGGAATTTTTGGTATTTTTCCGGTCCATAAAAATTGGTTTCGTTTGTGAAAAACCGTTATTTGAATGCATTCCTCGTCTTTGGTGTAAAACATATGAAGCAAAACGTCTTTCAATTGGGAATCACTTTTATTAAAATGTCTTTGACTTCCATCCGAGCCCTCAATAACGGTCTCTTTGTATGACAAAACCTTCAGAGTTTTCCCCAAAAGAGACCACTTTTTCTACACATCAATAAAAATGTTAACACTTTTTTGGAGACTTCAATAAAGACTTACATTCAAGATCTCAGTGCTATTGACGCCGAATGAGACACAGTATGGCCTGTCGTGGGTGAGAATATCCCTGAGCATTGTCTTCGACAGTAAATCATTTTGAATCAACAAATTCTGTTGGCTTTTGTTCGCCAACTGATAGAGTAGTAACGGATCGATGAGAAACACATTCACTTCTAGTCTATTGGTCTGTTTGACAAACTGTGACACCTTTCCACTCAGTGTCCATCGATGGCTGTCCGAGACATGTGCTGTCAGTGAATTCCTTTCCTCTATAAACTGATTATACAAAACAACTTTTCTTGAGAACTGTTTCAAAAAAGGTTTGAAAAGAGTTCAAAAAAGGGTTTTCCATACGCTTTGAATGTTTAGAAGACGTCTATAATTCAACTGTCCATCGAATTTATAGACAATTGTGACCATAAGAAGACAAAGAATGACAATTAGGACCAAATGTTTTGAATTAATGGACTTTTCAAACATTATTATTAAAGTAACAAAAATATGTCAATTATTTCTCATTCAAATCAATAGAAATAATGGTTTGTGTTTTGCTGTCGAATTCAATGGCATTCAATGTATGAGAGAATGTATGAAATAATTGATGTCTAAATCAATACAAGAATTTCGAGTCTCACAAACCCTATAAATAATGCATTGAGTGTTCAAAGGATTAGAACATATGTTCCGGACATGAGTCAAAACACGGGTTATTTTGTTATTTTTCATTATTTACAGATTTATTACAAATATTTGATTGACTTTTTGAAAGCAACGAAGAAAAAGCGTATGAAATATGTGTGAAATAATTGATGTCTAAATCAATACAAGAATTTCATTGCAGTCAAACACATTCATAACCTTTTATAAGCCTTTCAGTGCCAAAGGCCGGGCTTCTTATGAGTGAACACTTTTAACATTATATGAATACTGTTCTGACGGACAGTCCTATTATAGCCGATAAAAACACAGTCAGATATCTTATAAGAGGTTTAGACTGTGTTTAATAACTTTTATGATCAGTGAGTCAATGGAAAGGTCTTAGTATTGCAGTGAAAACAACTGACAGTCAATCAGATATCCATTGGTTTCAATTTTATTGCAATTTTTGCGACAATAATATAGTTATAAAAAGTTATAAACAATTATTAAATACATTTTAACAATAGTTAAACAATTTAACAAATGTTAAATACAATGAATTCCAAAGGGCCAGAGAAAAGGCCTGGGATAGAGACGTCATTGACAAACCTTTGAGTAGTGTTTAAAAACTTTCACAACAATCATAACGTATTATTAAAGGAAGAATTGTGAAAAGAGGCACAAATTAGTACAAACGACCACCTGAGAAAGGGGTATCTTCGCTATCCTAGGCCTTTTCTGTGGCCTTTTGGGATTCGTCGGTCAAATACATTCTCTCATACATTGAAAGCCAATTCATTGACTCTTTTGTAGTTATGATTGAAAACAAACACAATTAAAAGTCGACTAAAAATTGCTTCAAATAATAAATATTTTGACTATCGATAGCTTAATGTTGAGCTGGAATACAATATGAGCTGGAGTACAATATGAGCTGGATTATTATTATTTATTGTCATGATTTCCATTGATTGCAATTACACTAACACTAACACTATGTGTAAATTTGATCACAAATGTCTTGTTCTCTCTTATCGTCAATCAGTACTAATAGTGATTATCATTATTTCTACTGATATTCAACTCATTTTAAACTCAATGTTTGATTTCTACTATAATTGTGTTCACAACAAAAAAAACTTATTGAACAGAGTTTTGAATTACAAACACATGAATTTAAATGTATTTCATGATTAATGTCATAAATATTCAATAAATAAAACCTATTTGTGTTCAAGAAATTTGTATTTCATTTATTATTCATTTAAAAGTGATTTTTGTTTTAATGTATGCAAAGAAAGTGTTGAGAAAAATATGATTCAAAACAATATTTTTGAAATAATATTTGAATAATTGTTATGAATAATATTGTAATAATTTTGCACTAATTTTTCAAAAGAATAAATAATATTTTATTTTATTTTTTTCTCATAATTTAAATTCAATTCATAATAATTTTCAAATCAAATAATTGAAAGAAAACATATTTTTTCGGTTTTAGACATAAACACAAAATTATTTTCAGGAAAATTTAAAATGAAATAAAAATTGTAATAATTTTTATTACAAAATTTGGTTCTGAAAAACATATAAAAATAGTCAACAAATAATTGCTTTTAAGAATCACATGAAAATTGAGTGTAAATGAGATGAAACTCAATGTAAATGTAATTTTCATTTAATGATGAATTGATGCTTAAATTCACGTCAAATATATCTATCATTAAGTTTCACAACAATTCTCATTAAGGGGTTTTCAGTGGTCTTCAGTGATTGTCAAGGGTGTAAAAACAATAAAAACATGATTTCAATTGATTTTTTCAATGAAAAATAATTTATTCAATTATCTAAAACTTTTTAATAATGTTTTCAAATCGTGATAAACCTTAACTTAAAAATCAATAACCCAGGACATAGCACTTTCTCCATGTTGACTGCGGTTATACCAGTATTAGCCCCTTGTTTAAAGTAGATGTGAATAACAGAAAAGCCATAAAAAATTAAATTATCTGATAATTACTGGAATAAAAATGTCTTAAAGTTTGATAAAAAACTGGTATAAAAATCATTGGTCCGTGAAATTCAAATCTCTAGTCCTTTCTCTGTTCTCATGAATTCTAATGTCATTTTGAATTGTTTTTTATTAAAAATATAAAACCTTTTCTTATATTATATTTCCTCTAAATTCAAAATAACATCTAAATTGATATTAAAATATTATTACTTTTATTTATTGCTAAAAAAATGTTGCAATAAATTCATTGACAATTTTTAGCAAATATTCATAGATTTATAACTTTTTTATTATCATATTTTCATTTAAATATTGCAAATATGTTTTCATAAAAAGATTTCTTTTGTTTTGAAGATTTGCAACGAAAATGAATTTTATTAATTTGTTTCAAAATATAATTATTTTTGAAAATTTTAATTATAATTGAGTTTTAAATTATATTTAAAACATAATTAATATAAGCCCTAAATATGAGACGGAATTCAATTAAAATGTTATTTGTATTCAAGAATATTCTCATAATTCATATCAAACAATAATATATTTTAATTTCATAATTGGGTTTTCATGATATAAGTCAAGAGTTATTCATAATTATAAGAGAAAATGGACTAAAAATATAAATAAAATGCAAAAAATATGAGAAGTTTTAAAAACAAATGAAAAAACAATTCTTTAAAGCATTTTACATTGAAATCATTGCAAAGGTTTGTGTGAAATAATTGCTTAAAAAGTCTAAATGACATAAAAATATTGCTTAAAAAATATTCATAATATTCAAGAGATTAAGGTTTTAGATGACTGTCCGATAAGAGCCTTAATTGAATGTATGTACGATTTTAATGAATATCAGATATCAAACGATAGTTTGTTTTTTCACAATTACATTATCACAAATTGTTATCAATAGAGAGAATCAACTCATTTATAAGAAAAGAAAGTCTTGTATTGAAAATGAGAATTGAATGTACGCTTCGCTAACCAAGCGATGAATATAACTATACATTACTTAAGAATTTAATATATTTTTAACGCAAAAAAGTGAGACTTTTATTGCTATAAAGAAGGCTAAAAAGGAAAGCATTATTTTTTATAAAAAAAATATTTTATAACTTATTATTTATTATAATTTTTTTATTTTTAAAGTAATTGTAAAATAGTGGGAGGGCTTCAAACACCGGCCCCTAAATCTCAGTGAACAAGATGTCAATTACTATGAATAATATTATTATTCAAATTCAAGTATAAATGTAATAATGAATCACAAAAAGAAGTTATTGTTTAATAGGAAAGGCGTCTGAATATTGTTATCACAATTGAAACAAAATTCTAATTTTCATGTATTTTCAATACAAATATAAGTCGAGTCCTTTTTCTCCATAACCACTGGTAATAATAACTTATTGGAAATTATTTATTTGTAACAAAAGTGAAGTCTTATTGAATTGGTTTCTTCACTTCAAGTGTGACTTGTCTTCAAAAAAAATCGTTTAGTTTTTTAGAAAAATATTTTTTAAGGAAAAATTCATTTAAAATTCAATCATTTTTTTGGAATTTTTTTAATTATTTTTAACAATGAATGATAACATGGAAGAAATGCCTGTGCCTTACATTCGTATTGTTGAACAGCCGGCGAGAAGTGCTGTGCGCTTCCGTTATGAGTGTGAGGGCCGGTCTGCCGGTCCCATACCCGGTGTGAACTCCACCACCACTTGTGCCACATATCCGTCAATACAGATAATGAACTATTCGGGCAATCGGGCGATGGTTGTGGTGTCGTGTGTGACTGTGGCGCAGCCCTATCGCCAGCACCCGCACCATTTGGTGGGTCGGATGGGCTGTCATAACGGCATCTGCACAATGATTGTGGACAATAGCGAACATTTGTGTACATTCACTCATCTCGGGATTCAATGCGCGAAACGAAACGAAATCACAGACAGACTTAAACTCAGAAAACAACTACAAATCGATCCGACATTCGGTGGCTTTGACCACATCTCAAAGTCTTCGCGATCTCTAGACTTGGGTGCGATTCGGCTCTGCTTTCAGGCCTATATCGAGGATCCGGTGACCAGAAAGTTCACCAAAGCGTTAGAGCCGGTGGTCTCGGATCCCGTCTATGACAAGAAGTTGTTACCGAAGTTGATTATAACAGACATATCGACCACTTCTTGTCCTATGAGTGGAGGGAAAGTCATGTTATTTTGTAATTATATCGATGAAGAGGACATTGAGGTTCGCTTCTATGAGACCGATGCCAATGGAGTAGTGGTCTGGGAGGCCATCGCTGATCTCAAGCCTCCCATCGGAGAAGTACACAAACGCGTCGGTATCTCACTTATGGCACCGGCCTATCCGTACAACAGACAGACCGCTGTCAATGTCTGTCTGGAACTGAAGCGACCATCAGATCAGCGCTCGAGTGATCCGCTTGTGTTCACATATTTACCCGATTGTCGTTTCAATGAATGTCCACTTCTTCTATACAATCGCGTCGACACTTCATCCGAGTGCTCGTCCACTACAACTACTGGTCAATACAACAGCGCTTTCAAAAAACCTCGAATTAAAGCCAATGTCTATTCGAAAGACAACACCAATCATGAATTGGTGAAGAAAAAGATCAAAGTCTTGGATGTTCTCAATGCTAGTGATAGTGAGGAGACGGATGGCGGAGACGAAGAGGAAGAGACGGTCGTTGCCAGCCCTACAAGTCCTGTATACCACTGTCCTCAAGTCAATCATCAGTTTTTGGGTAACAATCAATACTTTTACCAGAATTTCGTCAAACCGGACGTCAATAACAATAGTCTGATTCGAAGCCAAAGTAATTACAATCAAACCATTGGCCAAAACAATGGCAACACATCCAACGATCTGCTGTTCGAGTGTCTGAAGACGATAGACATCGACTGTTTAGCGGCGATGCAGTTCTCCGACTGTCAGCACAACTGCAACGAAGAGGACTGGAGTTCAGTGAATCAGGTCTTCAATTACTGCAATCAAAACATCGATTTCACCGAAAGTACCGGAAATTCGGCTTATTTTCAAAATGCAAACCCAATCGAAAGTCAGGAAAAGTCTAGTTTTATTCAGTTATAAAACAATAAAAATATTGAAAACAAATTCAATGAAAATGTTTTCCTCAATGAAAAAAATGTACTCAAAATAGACTTCAGTTAGTCTTCAATTAAATATATTTTATAATAAATGAATTTTTTTGTGTTTTTTTTAAATAAAAAACAAATAATAAATACAATTAAAAAATATATAAATTTTGTTATAAATAAGATTTTTGTCTCAAAAGCAAAATTGAAAATAAATTGTTTGACACAAAGAATATGACAACAAATTAGTGACAAATAAATAATGAATGAAAGGGTATATTTTGAGGAAAGGGATGTCATCTAAAAATGCGTTTGTTCCGGTTGACTCGATGGTTGACTCGATGGTTGACTCGATGGTTGCTTGGATCGTTTACTCGATCGTTTTCGTGCTGTTTGGACGGGCGGTTGTGCCGAAGGTGGCGGTGTCATAGCAGATGGTCCGGGCGGTTGTGCCCTATCATACGGTGCCCTAGTATAGCGATTCTCTTCTTCAATCTGATCCGGAGTGAGTGGACTCAGAGGGACATCTTCTTCCGATCGCATCCGTGGTCTCCGTTTATACCATCGATAGGCATAGACTGATACCACTCCACCCACGACAATGAAGAGGACGACAATGAACAGTATAAACATAACACGTGATGTCTTTTCCTCGAAATTTGGACATTTGAAGAGAGAGCCAATGAATCCATTTTGGAGTTCTTGGAATTTGAGTGATTTGTCGTTTTTGTTGTTTAGGAAATACCGCAAAATATGGTAACGATTTCCGGAGAACTCAATCCAATCGAAGGAATATTCATCGCTTTTGCCACCGATTGGCTGGTAGTCAGTGATAGGCGTCGAGGCGTTCACCAGAAGCCCGTTGAGGTCAACGCACGGGTTCTCCATATCCTCGTAGCGCCAGTTGACTTCTTTTCGAGCAGAAGCACCGATAGTCAGGTTCTCGTTGTTGAATACATACCGTTTCGAGAGATAGCAACCCTTACAGCCCTTTTCCTTGCTTTTGGTTGGAGTTTCTGTCGGTTATAAAAAGTGTTATTAAAATCAAAACCAATTTTTGATTTCGTTTGCAAACCCTTATAAAAGACGAAGAGTCGGAGCGAGAAGTTTGTCGACTCCCGGTTCGATGGAAAGCCTGAGATCGACATTATATTCCTGTCGATGTCCTCAATCGGGAATTTGATATACAGGGACAGAAAGTTCAGGGGGTCTTCATTTGGCACATATCTGTGAACGTCTATGGGATAACTGGCCAGTGGCTGACCGAACGCTCCCGTGTCTCGATCGAGATGATAGACCCGACCCATCAACTGCTGGACGTTATATACCTATCAATAGAGACATTGTGTCAAATGTGAACACCATATGAGACCCGTTCGGCCATACCTTCTCTTTGGTGATGGCTATCACACTCTCGCCGTGTTTCGGGTGTTTGATAACAAACATTCTTTTGATTTTGCGGACAGTCGTGTCGTCCCATTTGATGAGCCGAAGCGATGAGAAATTGATTATATTTTTCTTAAACTCAAACTTTGAGATCCAATAAGTGTTTCCGTTGTCAAACATAACCACTAAATCCTTGTCCCAAACGAACGATTGTGTCAAATATGAGTCGGTTTCCAAGTCTTGACATAACTTATCCACATTTGACATAACATATGAGACAAATGTCAATGAAATAATGAAATATTTGATCATTTTTTTGTGAGCAAAACACTTGAAATTTTTCTCAACGAATATTAAAATCTTTTTTTTGTGAGAATTTATATGAAATGTGAAAAAGAGTTTTGAATTTTTCACTCAATATTTAAGTTTGTTCTCAAGAATCCAATTGTTGTTCACGTGATTCAAAATCAGTTTATTCATCAATTCTTAGAGATTTTGTGAAAACTATTTCAAAGAAATATTTAATTAAAAAATAGTTAAACATTTGTTTTAAATAAAGAAAAACTATAAAAATGAGAAACATTTTGAGATAAATAATAAAAAGACTTTTTTTTATTCAATAGAAAAAATAAATCGATTTTTAATTTTATAAATAGTTTTGATATTTTGTTATAAAAAAGACAAAATATTATTACAAATAATAGCAATGAATTGAATGTAAGAATAATTAAACAAAATTTTAATACGAATTGAATTGAAGAGTGAAAACGAGAATATGGAAAGGGGTTGACATGAGAGATGGTTTATGAGGAACTGCTTCTCCAAGCTCCACTCATGCCCATTGACCTCATCTCCAGATTTAAACCCCCGTACTTTTCTCTGTAGAAGTAAAGGCCAAAACACACGACGATTCCGAGAATTATCACAACTACTAATATGATCACAAATATCTCGGCGCCGGAAAGGCCTCTCCTGTAAGGTCTGCGGGGTATAGGCTTTTCAGTGGTGGTCGTTGTAGTTGTCGTTGTAGTTGTCGTTGTGGTGGTCGTTGTAGTGGTCGTTGTGGTGGTCGTTGTTGTTCTCCTTGTAGTCGTTGTGGGCCTCGTTGTCGTCGACGTTGTGGGCATCGGAGGCGTCATTATTGTTGTGGTCGAAGTAGTGGTCGTAATCGGGCTCTCCGTAGATGTCTCTCCAGGAATGGGAGGAAGAGGCTTTGTTGTAGTCGTAGTTTTGGCCGTTGTTGTGGTCGTTGTTGTGGTTGTGGTCGTAGTTGTGGTTGTCTTCATATCTCTTAAGCAGTTGAATATTGAACTAATTGTTCCGCTTTTAATCAACTCATAATTCATTTCCACCGAGTCTTTGGTGATTGTGAACCGGGATATATTGTATCGATTGTCGTAGAACTCAATCATAGGAAAGGTAAGTACTGTGTCTTTTACTTTTTCGACGTAAAAACCAGTCATAGGCGCGGCTGCGGTAACGAGACTGCCATTGAGGTCAAGGCAGGGGTCGTTGGGGTTTTCGAAACGCCAGTTCACTTCCAAAATGTTGTCAACCCAAACCCTTTCCCCAATCATGGGGTATCTCTTTGAGTGATAGCACGGTTTGCTTCGGTTATCACAAGCATTCTTCTTATTCTTCGGCGGAGTTTCTATGAATTGAATGGAAAAATGAAATGAAAATGAAATGGATTTTATGGTCGAAAACGAGTTCACACCCTTATAATAGGCGATTAACCTCATGGGAAGACCCGTAAACGACTTGTGTCTATAGGAGTATTGATGGGGAAAATTGGTGACAGCCATCAGATTGTCCTGAATGTCCTCCTGAGGAAACTTTGCGAATAGGGACACGTAGTTCAGAGCCTCGCCTTGAGGTTTATACCTATAGATATTGACATTCATTTCGACTGAATTGGTTAGGTTGCCCTCCATGTCCACATCCATGTGATAGCCGAGCAGTTGTTTGATGCCATCTCTCTATAGTCGGACAATGCCATCAGAACAGTATCTGAACCTAAATCCCATACCTCTCCAAATGTAATGACTATGACCTGGCTGTAGTACAGGGGGTATTGAGTGACGAACATAAGTCTAATACTCTTCAGGAAATCGTAATTCCATTGGAGTCTCTTAATGGGGCCGAACGTGAATTTATTGGTGTTCTCATTAAACTCGAAGTTCGTAATCATGTATGCCTTGTGAAGAGTGAGACCAATGTCCGAGTGATACTCTGTCAGCACCAGAAACATGTGATCCCCCCAACGGAACGCTTCTACAACTCTATGCTTTTGTTCAAACAGCGCACAGATCTCCGGCTCCGACATCACAAGAGTGGCTCCGAATAACACAGCGATGAGAATCGCTTTCATATTTGGTTTTGTTTGTTTGGATCTAATGTTTAGATTCTTTGGATTACAACAGCTATCGAATAGTTAGTGACAGACAATGTGTTAACGGATTCTTTAACTTAAAAACAATTGATTAAAGAATAAAAAACTCAAAACTATTTGTTTCTCAATATCTATTGCATTCAAATGCTATCAATTCATACCATTTATAACCGATTCAAATGTCGCGAGAATTTCAAGTCTAAGTCATTAGCAAAACATTAATGATTTTTTCACTCAATATTTAAGTTTGTTCTCAAGAATCCAATTGTTGTTCACGTGATTCAAAATCAGTTTATTCATCAA
>JAQIXR010001187.1:0-14662 GCA_034700825.1 Quadroppia sp. Gr-Ori-00064
CCAGCACAAGAATGTGTACTCTATACTGACGCCAGTAGAATAGGTATAGGCGCTGTATTGAAGCAAAAACAATCCGACGGAAAGCTATTTCCAATTGGATTTTTCTCGAAAAAATTATTAAAGTACCAATGCAATTATGACGTAACCGAATTAGAGTGCCTCGCAATTATTGAATCCATTGAATATTGGCACCATTATCTTTATGGACAGAAATTTACAGTCTATAGCGATCACAACGCTCTTCGTTGGCTAAAATCTGTCAAAAAACCAAATTCACGTCTGTTTAACTGGTCATTGAAACTAAGTCAGTATGACTTTGAAATAAAATATATTCCTGGTAAAACTAATGTTGAATCAGATGCCCTCAGCAGGAATCCTGTCTTGGATTCCATAAATAACAAAAATTACATAAAAATTGTTAATCTTTTAGAAAAACAGAATATTATTAAAGAACAGGAAACTCATATAAAATGTTTACCTAAACATTGCAAAATTGAAGACAATTTAATCATTAGAAACAAAAATAATTTACACAGAATTTTTATTCCGGATTCTTTAATACCAGAATTATTATCAAAATTCCATTTACAGTTTGGACATATAGGTGTTAAACATATGCATATCCTTATATCGAGTACTTATTTTTTCACAAAAATGACAGAAAAAATAAGTGAATTCATTATGAACTGTAAAGTCTGTCAATCAAACAAAATAAATAGACGAAAAAGATTAGGTGAACTCTCACAGATAGGTCCCGCTAATGAACCCTTCCAAATCATTTCAATTGACACAATAGGGGGTTTTGCTGGATATAACTCTAAAAAACAGTACATTCACGTAGCGATTGATCATTTTTCACGTTACGTATGGACTGTCTGTTCAAAAACACAAAGTTCTAAAGACTTCATAAACTTAATTCAAAGTGTATTACATTCCAATAAACCTAATCTAATTCTCGCCGACAGATATACAGGGATCAAATCATCAGAATTTAAACATTTTTTAGACAAAAATGAAATAAAAATTATGTTTATAACTGTGAATTGCGCTCAGTCTAACGGTATATGTGAGCGCGTGAATCAAACTATTGTCACACGTTTAAGGTGTAAAATAAATGATTTACAGCCAAACAAATGTTGGCCAAAACTTTTAGAAACTGTAATACAAGAATATAATAACACACCTCACACTATAACACAATTTTCCCCTTTGTTTTTAATGTACGGCATTAAACCATATGAAACCTTAGAAACAGTTGATATCATAAATGCAAGAAAAATAGCATTTATTAACTCTCAAAAAAGTCATGAAATAAATAAATTACAGTACGATAAAAAACATTTTTCTCATGAATTTAAACCTAATGATTTAGTTCTTATTGAGAATAAGAATGACATAACCCGAAGAAAACTTGACCCAATCATGATAGGTCCCTTCAAAGTATTACAAAAATTATCTAATGTTTCATATTTGGTAGAATGTGACAAAAAGGGAAAAACTAAAGATGTTTTTCATATATCAAAACTACGAAAATATAATACACAATAAAAACACTTATTAATCAAAATATGTTAAACATAAACATTTTTTAATTACACCCGATAAGTAGCTTTAATACCCCGGGATGTAATATGATTTTATTTTTTATATTACTTTTAATTTTATTTCTAATTATTTGATTTTATATTTAATAAATATTAATAATTTTCATTTCAATTATTTGTTTAAATTTAGTTTAATCTTAGAAACTGTAAACACATTAAATATAGCACAAACACAAATACAATAAATAGTTATTTTGAGTTCAATTCATGTTTATTGACCTCATATTCTATGTCCACTCAAACAAATAAATACAAAAATAAATACAATTCAAGGAACCACTACTTGTGGTCAACATTACAGTCCTTAACCTATTTTTAAGCCTATAAATACAAGATTAAAATGCACACAAAAACTGGTTGATATTCACTCAATATTGTCATTACAGTCCGTTGTATTCAAACACATACACAATGTGTTAAAGTTTTTTCAATGAATTTATAATCATTTTATATTCAAGATTTTTTAAACATTTATTTCAATAAACAATTTTTAAAATCAATTCACGACTGCATTATTCTATCATTAATTATAAAAGTGAAAAATACCCCTGACTTTTGGACGCCTTACAGACTGTAATCAACACAAATCAACTCATATTTTACAAAGATATAAGCAATCACGAAAATTACCAGGATCATCAAATGGTTTACCATCCTTACATTTCACATTCAATAGTCTCGATTGCATTTTATTCATTTTAACCCAATAAGACCGACAGTCCTGACAGTCGAGTGGAGTGTTGTGTAAATCAATTGTATTTCGTGAATCACTTTCAAAAAATGGCAAAAACGCGTCGTCGAAGAGATATGTGAATCGAGTATTAAATGGCAAATATATTTTCGTCGGTCTTTTGATATCAGACAATGATTTCGGTGCAAAAGCTTTACCGTTGAGTATTTTATATAAATAAATACTTAATGTTTCATTTGAGGGCTCATCGAATGTGAAGGCGTTGGGAGAGATGTGTTCAGTATATGAATAAATATTTTTCAGTCCACTCATACGTCTGAACGCAAAACTACCGATTCTTTTGGGAGAAAGTATATACATTTGCGTTAGATATCTCTGATAACCATTAGTTGAAGTGAACGAAGCGTTCGGCAATTCTGAGAATTTGTTATTATTATATTCATGAATATATTCAAGTGAGAAGATGTTCTTGGTGAAATTCAACAATGATTCTGTTGTTAAAGCGTAATTGTCATTAATGAATAAACGTTTTGTAACGTTATTAGTCTTCATGTCTTCTGTGTTTCCAATCGTTGCGATATTAGTGCCTTTTATAGTGATCTCATCGAAAGTAATGTCTTTGAAAACATTGTCGGGAATTGAAGTGATTTTTATTTCATTTAAATATAAATATTTGTATCGCTTTTGTCTAGGCTTTGAAGTGTCACTCAATGTCTGAAATATTCTCTTCAAATCAATGTCATCTTTACTTCTGCATTCGATATGATTGTATTGACAACCTGTGCAAGGTAATATGACATCAGGATCGGGGCATTCTGTGATAACAGGCAGAAACAAACAGCAAATATATACGAATAGATCTGAAATAAATTAGAAAACAATTTGTAATAAAAAATAATTTTCAATATTTTTAATACTTATAAATGTTTTCATATTTTCTTTGAAGAAAATAAATATTATTAAAAAAAATACTTTTGAATGAACCGCAACATCAATTGCTTATATAAATGACTGGTACCTTTACAACGTTATTAGGTTATAATATGATATCGATTATGAAAATAATTTTAATTAATTAATGACTATTTGATTATAATTTATATGACATTTCGGACAAAAAGGAAAAAAAAATTCATTTATATCTATAGGCAATTATAATTATTAGTTAATTGTAGTTAATTAAATATTTCATATTTTTTATTTTTATTATTTTTTAGATTAAAAAAATTATAAAACAATTATTTCTTTATTACAAAACTAATATTTAATGTTATATTATTATATTTATATGATGTATACAATAAATTTTCCTTTTGTTCACATTAGTGATTAAATTTAACTTATTTTCTATAAATTTAATTTATTTTTACTAAATTAGTTATAATTTAATTTGATTTTGTTTTTAAATACATTTCTATATGTGTTCTAAAATGACATAAAAGAAATTTATATTTTTATATTAATTATGAATCCAATAAAAGGAATAAAATTTCGAAAATCAAATAACTACTAATGCTATTGTATTGAGAAATTTGTAAATATACAGAAATCTATTTGACAGGCCTTTGTCTTTGCAAAGAATGGCTCGCATTTAAGTTTTTCTGAACCGATTCTGAAATTTTCTTCGGTATAACACCAAGGAGATATTCTATTTTCTTAGTCTGAAAGGAAATAAAAATATTGAGAAAGGTAAAGGAATGGCAAAGGTTTGAACAAACAGTCAATTTTTCAATGAATTTCAATATGTTTTTAATGCAAAACAACTTTGAACTCAAGTCAGACATACATTCAATTTTCATATTTTATAATTCATTGAAAATTTGACTTTTTATTCAAACCTTTACCACTCCTTTACCTTTCTCAATATTTTTATTTCCTTTCAGATTAAGAAAATAGAATATCTCCTTGGTGTTATACCGAAGAAAATTTCAGAATCGTTTCAGAAAAACTCAAATGCAAGCCATTCTTTGCAAAGGCAAAGGCCTGTCAAATAGATTTGTCGATTTCTGTATTCTTATGTCAATTGATATCTTATTTCTCAATTAAAAAATAATAAAAATAACTAATTAAATATGATTAATATGACTAATAAACAACAATTAAATATGTTAGAACATAAATTTTGTCACATCCTAAAACATATACTAAAACACCTAGGAGATATGTAACCGAGCAATAAATGTGTGATATTTTTAAATTTGTCGTTTTCTCTGATATGAAAATAAATTTAATTAATTAATGATTATTTGATTATAATTTATATGACTTTTTGTGATTAAAAACACTTTTTTGCATTTATTGTCAATTATAACATATTTCTTATTTTTATTTCTATTTTATCTATAAATTCTGAAAAAATTATTACTTTATTGGTAAATAAAATGTAATATTAATTACAACTGAAATAATTATATAAAATTATAACATTAAAGATAAAATATTTTTATAAAATCAATCTCAAAAATCACTGTCATTTATAATAGTTATTTCATAGATTTTATTTCATTTAAAAATAATATTTATTTATAATGAAAATAATTATTTTGAATCACTTTTTCATTAAATGTTAATAACGTCTAAACACATGAATTGCACTCATTTTCAGACGAATTTGATTTCAATTTAATAACAAATTATTTATTTGTGAAAATAAAACAAATTTTTATTACAATTTTCATTTGAATAACAAATAGTTTCATATATTATATCTATTTAGACACAGTCAACAAAATTACCAGGATCATTTAATTCTTTACCACTACTACACTTGAGCTCCAATAGTCTCGATTGCATTGCATTCTCTTTGATCCAATAAGACCTACAGTCCTGACAGTCGAATTGAGCGCGAAAAAAATCAATTGTATTTCGTGAATCACTTTTCAAAAATGGTAAAAACGCGTCTTCGAAGAGATAATTTACATGTCCTAAACTTAATTTTGTCGGTCTTCTTATATCTGACAATGATCCAGGTGCAAAACTACGCTCATTTATATAAGAAAATGATAAAAAAATGCTTAGAAATTCATTTGAGGGCTCATCGAATGAGAAGGCGTTGGGAGAGATGTGTTCAATAGTTTCATTAAGAAAGAAAATATCGTACAAACCAGACATAGATCTGAACGCAAAACTACCGATTCTTGAGGGAGAAGAAAGCGAAATTTGTTTCATTTTTCTCTGATATCCATGCGATGAAGTGAACGCTTCGTTTGGCAATTCATCAAGGTTAGTATTATGTCTCTCATTAAAAAATTCAAGTGACAATATATTCCTGGTGAAATTTAAAATCGACTCTCTTGATAAGACATTATTAAACTGAATGATTATGTTACTTGTAACGTTATTAGTCTTCATGTCTTCAGTGTTTCCAATCGTTACGATATTAGTCTTATCGATAGTGATTCTACTGAAGGTAATGTCTTTGAAGACATTGTCGGGAATTGAAGTGATTTTTGTGTTATTCAAAATGAAAGAACTGTAATGCTTTTGTGTAGGCTTTGATGTACTCAATGTCTCAAATATTTTCTTCAAATCGATGTCATCTTCGCCTCCACATATGATGTCATTAAATTGAGAGTCATATGTGCAAGGATATATAACATCAGGATCGGGACATTCTGTGAGCACAGGCAGAAACAAACAGCAAATATATGCGAATAGATCTGAAATAAATTAGAAAACAATTTGATATAAAAAATAATTTTCAATATTTTTAATACTTATAAATGTTTTCATATTTTCTTTGAATGAAATAATAATTATTTTTCTTCAATACTATTCAATGAATAACACAATTAATGCTAATATAAGTGACTTTTATATAAAAAATGTTTTTTATATGATTTCTACTATGAAAATTTTAATTAATTTATGATTATTAGATTAAATATATTTTAATGAATTTTTATGAAAAAAAATTCGTTAAATCAGCAAAATATTCAAAATCTCTTATTATTAATAATCAATAATTACATGTATTTTACTCTTTTATCATTAAATATTTATTTCTTTTTTATATAAAACTCATATTCAAAGTGATATTATTTACCACTTGATTAGTGTAATATAATTTTAACATTAAATATGAAATAATTTATTTTTATATTTATTAGTTCTATCTATAATTCAATCATTGAAGTTAATATCTTTGCAATATTTTTATACGATTGTGATTTATATGACATTAGTAGTAAATAATTATATATTGCAATTAAAAACTCATTTATTATTTTAATGCTATTATTATATATATATTTTTATTGGTTTTCATTTGTATAAAATTTCGGATAACATATCATAATTAAGAATACTGATGTTCAAACATTATTTATGTGATCATTAAAATATATAATAAATTAATTTCTAAGACCTTATTTTCACATATGTCACAAGTATTGAAATACTTTCAATAAAATCAAATAATATAAATTATTTTTAATAATTTAAAAAAGTTTTTATTATATAAATGAAATTAAAAATCATAAAAAATTATTCTTCTATATTTCCAACTTATATTACTCAAATGTTCATAAATTACGTTTTGATTCTTTTTAACCATTTTTGTATTGATGAACAATTATTTCTTCTAAATATGAAATACAAAAATTTTTGCTGTTTTTGTGGCCTGAGATCTCCGGCGGTAAAAAATGAAAAAATATTTTTTAGAAATTCGCGTCGGAAACTGGCGTTAGAAATTCGTGTCAGGGAGTGCTTGGACACAAGTTTAGATAATTTGTTTGATGAGTAAAATTTAGATTAACATTCGTACTATGAATTAGCAAATAAACAAAATTTGTAATCATTTATTTTAAACTAAAAATATTGAGTTAAAAATGAGACACTCAGAACGAAATTCAAAACTATTTTCCCTGATATCATTTCATATGCAAATATGGTCTCTACACCGGATGAATGAGAAGCACGTTTTGTATGCCTAAATACAGTTTGTTGGTGCAGTCAAAGTAAAACTATTGAAACAATTGTTATAGATCTATTCTTGCAATTAATTCAACAGTAAAATGGACCATGATATTAAGCCTTTGAAAAGTAAGTTTATATAAAACAACTTTGTCCAAGAGCCAAAGATAGAGACTTTATTTATTCACATACTGTACACCTTTTTATGTTGTTGTCAATCACCAAAACCAATATTTTTTATACACATTTTTCATTAGTTTTATATTTTTTGTTGACTTCATTCCTTTAATAATATGTTATGTTTGTTGTGAATGTTTTACATCTCTATCGAGGCCTCCAAATGTGGCCCATTAGACACCGCTGATATAAAAACAATTCAATAAATTAAATATATTTCTAAATGTATAAAAAAAATTATTTAGCACTTAATGTGGGCTTAAAAAAGCACCGAAGGTTTCCGCTGCCGCCGTTGACCACAGTCTTCGAATACAAGCGCAATCCGCTTGAAATAGATCACCATGATCGTTTAGTGGAGCTGGGGAACTGGTTCTTCAGGTATAGCAATGTTCCTGCTGAAAGGTACAAGAAGACTGCCGGCGGTGGTCTGTTTGCATCATACTTCTTTCCAAATTGCACCAATGTCGAACACTTCGAGACAGTGTACCTGCTCATATTGTCGATATTTATCATCGACGACGAAATCGAATATGAGCATGGCGATGACCAGGACAAGTTCGTGCGAAGCCTTAGAATATGGCAGGAATTTGAAGTACATTTAGAGCGAATTATGAGCAAGGAATACGTACCGATAGGCCAGTGGCATCCACTCGTACTCTGCATACATGCAATCATGCAAAACGTGTGCAGCAAATTCACCAAGAGCCAAAAGCGGCGCTTTATATCACTTTGGAAGCTATCGATCGAGAGTCAGATACTTGAAGTGAAGTTTATTAGGGATAAAAAGATATATCAAAGCGTCGAGGAGTTTATTGAGGTATAGCCTAGTAATGTGACATGGTTCATTTAACTATTTATAAATGACTTAAGGTTCGCATTAACTCTGGCGGAGGAAAGACATTCACACAACTAGTTGAGTACACGCAAGACATTGTGCTCAGCGATGATGACTGGAATGACATTCATTTTCAACGCTACATACGTTTAGTGGGAAAAGGAGTGGTCGTTCTCAACGATCTTCACTCATTCGAAAAAGAGTATAACGCTGTTAATAGCGATATTAATGCCATGCTCAATTTGGTGGCCGTTATCATGATATGTGACAAGTGTGAGGTCAGTGAAGCGTACGATAAGACTATAAAAATCTATAAAGAGCTCGAAGAAGAGTTGTTAGCTTTGGTAAAAGTCATTACAGAGAGGAGTGACTGTACGGAAGAGGTGAAGATTTATGTCAAAAATGCCGTCTATATCATGAGCGCTACCCACGGGTGCTCTTTAGTGCTCGATAGATACAATGATTGTGAATAAGGGGTTATTTATAATAAAATATTTCATCATAAAATCTGTTGTTTATTAGTAGTATTTTTTTATTACAATTTTCATTGATTTTTAAATAATTTCTAATAAAAACACATGAATTGCACTCATTTTCAGACAATTTGATTTCAATTTATTAACAAATTATTAATTTGTGAAAATAAAACAATTTTTAAAATTTTCATTCAATAACAAATAATTTCTTTTATTTTAGAAGGCAATTAGCAATTAACAAAATGACCATGGTTATCAAAAGGTTTTCCATCTCTACAATTAACACCTAATAGCCTTGATTGCATTGAATGCTCTTTGACCGACAATATTTGCAACAGTCATTAAAGTTGAGTGAAGTGGCGACATAAAGAGATTTGAGTGTATATTTCAAAGTAACATTTCATGTGCAAATATGGTCTCTACACCGGATGAATGAGAAGCACGTTTAAGTGTATGCATAAAAATGTTTGTCTTATAGTTTGTTTGCACTAAATGTAAAACAATTGAAAAAATATTTATAAATCTATTCTTGCAATTAATTGAACAGTTAAATGGACCATGATATTAAGCCTTTGAAGTGTAAGTTCATATAAAACAACTTTGTCCAAAAGCCAAAGATAGAAGAGTGGCTCTTTAGACACAGCATATATTAGACTTGAGGAATAATAACCGGAATTTTTATTGAAAAACAGAATATTCTTTTGTATTAATAACGGAATTGTTAGATCAAATTATGTATTGCCCCTCATTTTCGGCAACTGTTGCCCATCTTTCGGGCAGACATTCAATGCCTCTCTGATAAAAAATGGCTGTCTTTAGAGGCAAAGAAGTGAGTGATGGCTGTCTCGACCATGTCAAAGAGTATGCAATGCATTCGAAAGTATTGAAAGTCAAAGTGTAATAATGGTTGAGAATTTAATGATCATGGTAATTTTCGAGATTGTTTATTTCTAAAATATAAGAATTTATTTTTTATTCAAATGAAAATTGTAATAAAATTTTGTCTTTTTTCACAAATAAATAATTTGTTATTAAATTGAAATCAAATTCGTCTGAAAAAGAGTGCAATTCATGTGTTTAGACGTTATTAACATTTAATGTAAAATGTGATTCAAAAATAATTATTTTCAGTACATGAAAAGAGCAAAATAGATGACAGGACATTTTTTGTAAAGGTAGTATACTTTAGATTTGACTTAATAATTATATAATTATAATAAACGGTAATTAATATCGCATTAATTTTTCAGAATTTATTCATAGGAAAAAAAGCAATAAAAATATAAAACATTTTATAAATGAATGTAAATGAAAAATGTATTTATAATCAAAAAATAGATATATATTATATTCAACTAATAATTAATAAATTAAAAAATTAAAATTTTCTAAATTTTATTTCCGACAACATCTACATTGACCGTACTTTCTATGGGTGTCCCAGAACTTCACCCTATTTGAAAGTCGGCTCAGATGTTCTTAAGTCTATAAAAAGATAAAATTAAATTATTATATTCAAACATATGTGAAAAATAACTTAAATTTAATTTGAAATTAATTTCATTAATATATTAACATTTTATCTAAACATACGTTATATCAAAAAGTCAAACAAAAATGAATTCTTTGATCATTTCTATCAGTCTTTTCCTCATAATCTTCTCAGTTATTGATGGAAAGTAAGTAATAGTGATTGTTTCTGTTGCCACATTAGGGGTGAGAAATGGCTCACATTACATCTGAGGCTTTCGGGGCTCTCATCACAAATGAAGTGATTTATTGGTGTGTTAGAGATGTGCTCCGAAAACATGTGCTTCGTGTGTTTGCGAGTTTGTATGGCAGTTAGGGTGACCATACTCCATTTTCACAAATTCTGTACATTTGACTAAAAAACAGTACAAAATTTCTGTACATTTACAGTACATAGTTTTTCTTGTTTAGGGGCTATCCTTATATGAGGTACATAATTGTGGGGTAGGGGGTAATGCTTTGGTAAACGTATATGATGAAGGAAAGGTGGAAAAGTATGAGTGTTAATTTTTAATTAATGTTTTGATTTTACAGTTTTTAAAATGTTTTTTATAGTTTGACACAATTTATATGAAAGTTATTCTGTAAACAAATCTTAACAAAAAATACATTTTTCTATTGAATTTCACATTTATTTTATATAAAATAAAGGTTTTTAAAAAAATTTATTGCAAAATATGCTTTAAAATGAGTTGATTTTAAAATCCTGTACAACTCTATTGTACAGGATTACACCTTTCCTGAACTATGCCTCAAACCTACAAAACCTGTACTGTACGGTTGGTCACCCTAATGGCAGCGCCAGTAGAGGATACGAAGGGGTAATCGTTTAGTATGGGGTTATTCTGTCAAATGTGCTCACTGTATGTGAATATCGTTATCTCAATAATAAACAGTAAAATCAATAATAATTTGAAAAATACTTTAATTAATGAAAAAAAAACTTTTATTAATCGACTAAAAGCCTAATACAAATGTTGAGCAACATTTCGGTTATGGAAAATAGATTTTGGACAGTATTTTACATCACATTTTTTCTCCACAGAACTAAACAAAGTGATGATAAAAAAGTATCTAAAGAGTCCATTGAGAAAGTACGCGAACATGTCCTCAAATATGCCTCAAAAAACCCAAAATCTATTCATGAGTTTGACATCAATAGAGTGAAAGAAAAGGATTGGATTATTGAGCGCTATCTTCAAGACTTTGACGGTAGGAATATTGAATACAAATGTAGATATCCATTTGAATGTCCAAGATAATTAATTACTTAAATATGTAATTCTTTTTTGAAATACTATATACAGTTCACAAATGAGTTGTTTTCCTTTGAAAAGCACTTATAGTATGTAATATTTGGCGCTTTGCGCATGACATAACACGTACAGGATTAAACGGTTATGAAAAGGGGTAATCCTGGATAATAGAGTGTCCAGGATTTTGAAATAAATTATTGCATGAAAATTCGTAAATATTAGTAAACAAAATATTACAAAAAAAAAAACTATAATTTGATATCAAATAAATATGAAATACAATAGAAATATAAGATTTTGTTTATATAAAAGAGAGTAAATAAATAAACATATTTTCTAATATGTTATGCTATAATAGAGAAAAATAAATAAGAAAATTATTTCATTCAATAATAATTTCATTTAATTATCATTTTATAAGTTATAGTGAATTTGATAATAAATATTTTATGTATAATTGATTTTAATTGACAAATAAAACTCATTTATTTGAGAAAATAGTGTTGTATTTTAAAATAAAAATATTTTTTTGCCGACTTTTTTCGTCTTTAAATTTTTGTTTTAATTACATTTAATATATCTTTAAGTGTTAAGCAACCTATGCTTAAAAGGTACAAGAGTTTATAAAATATGACCAGGATTATGCTATGTAATGCTATACGAAAAACAAGATTCAAAATCTAAATCGTTTAGCGCTTTTCAACTCAATATAATACATATATCTATTTCCAGGCAATGAAGTCGAGGCACAAAAAGAATTGATAGAATCGTTTAATTATATAAAAAAAGATAATTTAAACGATATTAACGCCACGTACTTTCCAACCGAGATGTGGGGTATTTTTGTTAACGGGTATGGAGGGCGTGGTAAAAATGGCGAACAAGTGGGTAGTTCATTATTGCGATGTCACCACCCAGGAAACTTATCGAGTTTTGGCGCCGAATATAAAAAACTGTTCCTTAAATTTAGCCGATATTTCTATCATAAATTGAGTACATCCGATGACAACGGAAAGTACCTCGTCAACAACAATCTGGAAAACTTGTCACAAGATAATTTTGATCTAGGTTTTTTTTATTGTTTCACTGCCATTTCAAATTGTTTTGCACTATTTTTTCAAATGAATGATCACTTTTTTTTGCAGCGCAATAATCACTCGACAGATGTAGTCATTACTTGTTGTTTGCATTTAATAATTTTTTTTTTATAGAATTTATGTAAAAATTTGACTAAAAAATATTGAAAACAAATCAAGTGATTATTGTGTTATAAATAGTGATTGTGTTGTAAATATTGAACATTTAATTTCAAAAATAATGAAAAATATTTATAAATTTTGACTCAACTTTGCTATACAAATATATAACATTCATAACATGAATATAACCCTAATAGAATATTACACACAAGTGGGCAAGGACCTATTAAATTACAGACATGCTCGCTATATTATATTACTGGTGGATTTAAATAAAGAAGCCGAAAAAGTTGCCCCGGTGCTAATGAAATTGATAAATATTAAAGAATCACATATCATTAAAAAAGACGATTTGGGAAAATGGGTTAAATTGGATACAATTGAGAAACGATTTTATGGCACAAAGAAGAACAATGCCATTCCTGAAGGCGTTAAAAGTGCGAAATGTTTGCCTCATTTGAAAGCAATTCCTGCCGATGTTTGGACTCGAGTTAGGAAACAGAATATCAAATGCATTGAAGAGAATATGAAATACAGTGGCATTAAAGACATCGAAGAATATCTACGTACAACATGTTAAACAATTAAATAAAACTCTTGTTGATAAAATTTAATTTTGAAATATGATACATGTTTCTGACTATCTATTTAGGGCTTTAACCCATCTTCTCTTAAAATTAGAATATGATGGAAAGCCTCGATGCGACCGAGCTTTTAAGGTATGATTTTTAAATCAAGGTTACTAATAGGTGGGTGCATTTGTTTTAGGATTTTTTACAAAAAAATAAATAAATTTATTTTGTAAAATTCAATTCAATTTACAGAAAAGCCTTTGTTTTTTATACCGTCATTACAGAGAGAGACGAATGTGCGGAAGAGGTGAAGATTTTTGTCAAAAAGGCCTCCTATATCATAAGCGGTAGCATCAGGTGCTCTAAAGTGCTCGATAGATACAATGATTGTGAATAAGGTGTTATTTATAATAAAATAAATCACATTATAATCATGTGTTTATTATTGTTATTTTTTTATTATAATTTTCATTAAATGTTAATAACGTCTAAACACATAAATTGCACTCATTTTCAGACATTCATTTGATTTCAATTTAATAACAAATTATTTATTTGTGAAAATAAACAAAAATTTTATTACTATTTTCATTGAATAAAAAAAATAATTTCATTTATTTTAACAGTCAATTAGCAATTACCAAAATGAGCATGGTCATCAAATGGTTTTCCATCTCTACAATTGACACCCAATAGCCTCGATTGCATTGCATGCTCTTTGACCCAATAATTGCTACAGTCGTTACAGTTGAGTGGAGTGGCGTATAAGGCAATAGTATTACGTATATCACTATCAAAAAATGGCAGAAATTCGTCCTTGATCAGATATGTCAATTGAATATTAGAGCCTAGATCAATTTTCGTCGGTCTTCTTATATCGCGTAATGATTTCGGTGCAAAACTATTACTGTTTAGAGAAGTGTTATATAATTTAATGTTCAGTAATTCGTTTGAACGCTCGTCGAATGTGAAGGCATTGGGAGATATGTGTTCAATATATCTATTATTAAAGTCAATAGCTTTAAGTCCACTCATGTGTCTGAACGCAAAACTACCGATAGTTTTAGGCGAAGAGAATTCCATTTTTGTTACATTCCTTTGATATCCCTGTGCTGTAGTGAAGGCATCGTTAGGCAATTCTGTGAATTTATTGTTAGAATATTCTACAAATTGTTGCAGGGATAGTATGTTCTTGGTGAAATTCACAATCGATTGTGTGGTTAAGGCCTTATTGTTCTTAATTGATAGACGTTTCGTAACGTTATTAGTCTTCATGTTTTCTGTGTTTCCAATCGTTTCGATATTAGTGCCAATTATATTGATCTCATCGATAGCCTTGCCAGACGTCCAGGTGCGGCCTGGATTGTCCAGGAATTGAGTGATTTTGGAAGTGTCCAGGGCAGTGCTC
>JAQIXR010001188.1:0-14630 GCA_034700825.1 Quadroppia sp. Gr-Ori-00064
TAAAGTCAATGAAAACCTTAGTCTTCTTTAAACAGATATCTTGTACTCAAAGCCGCTGTAAATGAATAATGAATTTGTTATTAAAATTGTGTTTTCAATCATTAATACATACCAATGGGAGCACCGGAAGGAACACCAGGGAATGGCCCTGATGAGCCAGCAATGTCTATGTGCGAGAAGGCAATGGGTTGTTCCGAATCGATGCCATGTTTGTCCAAACCCGACACCTGGATGAGGAAAGCGGCCGGCAGTTGATGTCCACGCGGTGTCCGCGAAGAGGCCTCGTTATTGCACTGAAGGATGTCTTCGTATTCAGACTTTCCGACATTGAATTCATAATCTTCTCTACGAATCGTTGATATTTCAAATGGGTCTCCAATTTCATGGCCAGCGCTTTGCACCGATTCGGCGGTCTTTTGCTGTCTCGCCGGACCGTTGTCTAAGATAATGGAATAGCTGTCACCAACGGCCAAACAGCAGTGGCCGGTGAGGGTTGCGATCGTGAAGAGCGACGGGTTTTCCAACTTCTCCTTCAATATCCTCTCCTTGTAAAGGGTGACGAAGTCAACCATTGCCATCCGGCCCTCAGCGTCAGTATTGCCGATTCGCACGCGAACGCCAGCTCTGGATGTGATGATCTCATCCGAGACATAACCATTCGGTCCAATGCTGTTCCGAACCAAAGCCATGACACCCAACACTCGAGTGTTCTTAGGCTTAAGCAAAGCCACCGTTTGGAACAGCCCGGCCACTGCCGCCGCACCACATTTGTCGCGATGCATACCAGCCATATGACCGCCCGCCTTGATGTCAGCCCCGCCCGTGTCATATGTGACTCCCTTTCCAACCAATATTAGGGTTTTGGTTACTTTTTGTGGCGGTTCGTAACTCAGAAACACAGCCCTCGCCTGATGTCTATCAACACTCGCTCTATTGACAGCACCTGCAAAACAGGGGTATGTCTTAATATAAGCAAAATAACAAACAAATGGTTCACACACTAAAACAGGGGAACTCTTTCTCCAGAGTTTTCGCATCACTGATGACCTCAACCTTAACGACAGAGCTTTGGAACAACTGTTGAACATATTCTGTAGCATTGGGTGCACTCATCCTCTCGGGGTCAGACCCGCCGATATCCCGGGCCACAGATCGACCGCTTTCTATGGCATTAGTGAACCGAAAAGTGGTAACAGATCTCTCTTTCGTCGAAAAGTTGATAAAATTAATTGAATTCAATTTCTTTGATTTCGTTGGAATCGCTTCTCTTATCTCTAATGGCTTTGAGTAAAGAATTTATGAATAAATAAATGAAATTAACTTCAAATCAAAGAACAAATACCACATAAACGGCATAATAAGCGCCCAAAACCACCGCCGCATCGAAGAAGGTGTAGGACTGAAGACCTTTACTGTTGGGCAGAACCACTAATGGGTTCTTAGCCCCTGCAGAGAGGGCTCGTTTGACCCCCTTATAGGCGGCTTCACTGAATCTTCGGACGTCGTCGTAGTCTCTATTGATGGCACCGATCGGAGAATACACGAGACGTTTGTTCACCCCTTTGGACAGTGGTATAACTCCTCCCTCTTTCTCAAAGGACTCGTCGATCGTCTTCTGCACATCCAATGCCTGGACATAACTGGCCAGAGATCCACTCAACTGGTCTTTGTTCAGATTCAGTGTCAGCAAAACAATGGCATCAGAATTGGACTCATCGATGGTCTCATTCAACGGCACTTCGACCCTAAATCAGGGGTAAAGTCAAACAAATGTTAAACAAATGTCAAACAAAAGACAATTGAAATGTTTTTTCAATACTTAGTCATAATTAAGACAATTATTGTTGAAGTTATTAGTCGTCAAAAAGTTATATTGAGTTCACTTTACGCCCAATACTTTCAATGCAAACAATTGTCTCAATTTATATGAAATATTAGACACAACTAAAACACAATCTAATCATTGAGTCCATTATTAATGATAAAAACAGTCAATCATTGTCTCAAATATGTGTCGAAATTTTACAATTATATTGAACTTTAAATACAGTTAAAACTGATATGAAATCTCAGTCTTTGTGTCCAATCACTGACTATTATTAAAATATTTGTGATTATAATTACTAAGCATTTATTGAACAAAACTTTGGTGCCATTTGTTGTGCGAATGGCTTTGAAGTTAACTATAGGTTAATGTTATTTATGTATTGAGTAATGAATTGAAAAAACTTTAGACTTTTGTTCAGAAAAAGTTTATTCAAATTTTCAATGAAATTATTAATTAAATGAAATTAAAATAAAACAAATTATAACAAAAATAAACTTTTTTTTAGAATTAAATTATTAAAAGTTATAACAATTTAATGAAAAGACTTTTGAATGACTCACTCATAGGAATCAAGTGATTGAAGACTTGATTCTGAAGACATGTCATCAGAATCTGAGCTCAATTGACATTCGATATAACTTGAGATGATTTGAGAAATGTCTTCATTGCCAACAAATCCCAGTCCTATAGCTCTGTCCACATTGAATGATATGGGAAGTGATGACACAATTCTGTTGATCACATCGTTGTATTCAAAACGGATCAGTTGTGTCACTTCTGGACCGGCAATAGTTGTAAGACTTTGAACCATTTGGTCCACAGAAACGGTAATACCCGGAAGAATGACGTTTCGATGCGGACCAAATGCATCGGACGGTAGTGTCGAGGCGTGGATCAGATTCTTGACGACAACATCCGGACTACAAATCCATAACTTGAGGTCTTTGGCCACCGGACAGACAGCTATTTTGCCACTCAATGGCTCTCTTATGATAGCGCTCACAAACGAAGTGATCGCTTGATTGCCAGAACCCGAGCGCACGGTTACGGTCGGCAACCGAACCACTCGGCCATCGATATACCCCTTACGGGTGTATTCGTTGACCAATAGCTCACAAATTGCTTTTTGATACCCATATGAGGTCTGCGGCAAAACAGCGGTTCTCTCATCGATGTCCTGATCCATGGGTTGTGGCCAACCATAAACAGCTAGACTACTGGTGAAGACCAGTCTAGTGTTGGGCCGATTCTGACGACGGATTGTTTCCAAGAGTTTATGCGTTGCCTCGACGTTGACCTTAAGACCCAAACCGAAGTCCATCTCCGCCTCACCGCTGACCACAGCCGCCAAATGGAAGATAATATCAATGTTTCGATTGAATAACTCCTCGAAGGCCTCACTTTGGGTCAGATCAAAGACCAGACATCGGACACGACTGTCTTCAACAGGACTGACAGGTCTATTGATGTCCACAAGAATAAGTTCATCGAATTTCAAGTCATGATTGGTTTGTAATAAAGTCTTCGCCAAATGTTGTGCCACAAACCCATTCCCTCCTGTGATCAGAATTTTCAATTTGCTCGAAGTTCTTCCCTCTCGTGATATCCGTCTCTCGAGTGATATCTTTCTCTCCATTTTATTCATCCAAATCCAAACTAAACTGAAGTTTGTTTGCAATAAAACTCTTATCGAAATGTGAGTCAAATCTAAACAAATATTCAATGAATGAATGAATGAATTGTTTTTGAATTTTCTCTTTCATTCAATTCTCAACAAATTATTAAAGTTTTTGATAATTATTAATAACTTTATTATAATATAATTGAATTGATTTTAAATTAATTTAATTTTATATAATTTAATACAAATTATAAAATATTTAACAATTTTTACAAAACTTTTGACGAAATTCTTATTTATTTGTCCTTTTGATCAAAGACCTGGACATAAGAGTTGGACAGTGAGGACAGGCTATGATTGGAGTCATGTTTCGACTCATAATCACTACAATTCAAGACAACTTCAACTCTTGGCGTCTGAATGTCATCGATGTCTGTGTCGGTCATCGAAGACATTACAGGACTTGTAATCACTTTCTTATTGTCATTCATCAGACAATCCATTGCTTTATTGTCTTCAATGACTTTGTTTTTCATCTCAACAATGGTTTTGTTCTTAATATTATCTGAAATTTGTTTCAATTCTTCGCCGAAGTCCTTCACTGCCTTTCGAAGCATTTGGATGTCCTGTGAAACCCGACTTCCGGTGTCCGACACTTCCGTCTCGTGCAAAGTCATCGACAGTTCCCCTAAAGTCGTGAACGCAATGCCGGCGTTGGAGAAGATCTCAGCGACTTCTTCGAGCGGATCCAATGATTCCATTTGAGGAGACAATAAGTTTTGACAAACAATTGGTTTTCAAAACAAATTCAAATGTTTTTCTGAAATGAGTTTTCATTTGATTTCATATAAATTTGAACACAATTTCAGTCATTGTTTTGAACTCACGTTTGGATGGCTTTTGGCTCTCATTGGACGACAATAACAGCAGACAATTAGACTACAAATAATGTGAAATAATTACAAAATTTATGATTAATTAAAAGTTTTAATTTCATTAATATTTTAATTAATTCTAAATTTATATAAAATAATAAACTTTAAAATATTTGAAATAAGCGCTAAAAAGCATTGGTTTCACACTTTTGTTACAGTTTTACATTCATTTCAATGCAATTCATTCACAATAATATTGCAAGAATTGTATTCAAATACAGTCAACACTCGTTGTAAAAACACAATTAAAAATACAAAAATATACAAATAATTCAAACAAAATGTAATTATTTATATATTTATATTTATTTGTTTTATTTTTCAATTTGTTTGTAATGTAAAAATTTTAGTAAAAGTTTGAATCAATAATTAGTTGATAACAACTGTACGAAAGTGTATGAAAAGCACACGTCTATAAGAGTTGACATTTTTATGGTTCAAAATAAATAAAAACAAATAAATGTTTTTCAAAAAAAAGTTATTTAATTAACAAATTGTTTGTCAAATAAAGGGTTAAAGAGTTTATTGAAAAACATTTACAACTTATTTATAAATCAATTATTGTCTCAAAAACTCTTCAAATCATTTGTTTGGCTAAAAGTGGTTTCAAGTGAAGACTTGAAGCGATTTTTGGACTGAATTTGAGTTCAAATCCAATTGTCTTGAAATAAGACAACTATTTGTGACAAAAACTGTTGAGACAATTATCTGCCATCTGTTTCGATGACATCTTCTTCGGCCACAAAAGTCGGTGAGATCTTCACCGCCGCCGGCATTGCGTTCACGAGATTAGGGGAACTGTCGATGACTTTGCACGAGACGGAAGTGTCGGCGCCGGCGGCCACCGGAAGATGGGATTCAGAGGACATCCAAATGCTTCGAACGGCTGTCAAGAAGTTTGGCGAAGAATTGAATCGCATTTCAGATAATATTAAGAACAAAACCATTGTTCAGATCAAGAGTGGAGTCAAACGTAAGGCCATCGAAGACAACAACAAAGCCATCGGTTCTCAAATCAATGCCAATAAGAAAGTGATTACAAGTCCTGTAATGTCTTCGACGACCACCACATCTGTGGCGACAGTGAAGTCACCCAAAATTATCTCCAAATCTCCAGTAATTAATAGTATTAATAACGACCCAAAACCTGATCCCAAACCCGACCCCAACGACAGCCTGTCCTCTCTGTCCAACTCTCACGTCAAGGTCTTTGACCACAATTCACAATAAACAAGAGTTTTGTTGTCATTCAAAACTGTTTTCATTTTAACTAATCTTTACTAAAAGTGTTCAAAAGATGTCAAACCTCTTGAATGACAGAAGTATTGTTCGTATAATTGAATCACTTTTTGAACACTTTTTAAACATTTTTTAATCTTAAATAATTGACTCAATTATCAAAAAAACGTACAAAAAATGTTTCAAAACTTTCAAACTCTTAATCCAAAGTTGGGCTCATTTTTCACTTTTGTCTCAATTTTTGTTTTTTAATGTTTTTCATTAAAATTGTTTTCTTTTGTTTTATTTAAATATTTCATTGAAACCCATTTTAATGCAAATACCCCTTAACTTAAATGCCATTTCATTTGTATTTTAATCGACCCATAAATATGTCATTCAATAGTTATTTAATTTAAACGAATAAAAAACATTTAATTGTATTTGATTTTAATGTTATTCAGTGGTCGAAGACCTCAATCGATGGCAGTCTTCACAAAATGTTCATATTTTTAAGTCAATCATTGCATTCAATGACTCAATAGTTGTCTATTCTCTTGTAAATTATCTTCATTTCAATGCGATTATCAATGAGTGAAATAATGGTCAAATTCTCACAACAAATGGTCTGCAATTCAATGGACATAAAGTTAGAAGAAATGAAAAAGTTTTTAAAAAATGTTTTTATAATTTTTGACAAACATTTCACTCGTAAATGATGTGAAATACAAACAAAAATTAATTTTTATTCCAAAAAAAGTTTATAAAAAAGAATTGAACGTAAGTTTTATAACATTGAAAAACATGAAAATAATTCAATTACTGTTATATTGTTTTCATTGAAAATTGAATAATTTTTGTAATAATAGCTATAATATTAGCCTTTAATTCTAAACAATGAAAAACCATAACTTGATTAACGAATACTATATTTACAAAACATTCCTTAAATGAAATCAATGTTAATATCGATGAATATTATATTTTATTCAACTTTTTCTTCCTTTTTGACTTCAAAACTCTAACTTTCCTTCTTTTGCGGCCGAACCCTTTGGCCAGTCGTCCAATACTTTTCAATTGTTTGTCGATTCTATCGTTTGGATTCACCTCTTTATTAGCGAACTTGTTCTCCATATCAATCATCTGTTGACACAAAATATATTATAAATACATATTTCACTCAAAACTCTCTAATCGTTTGGCAAATAATAATCGCATGAATTCATTTCAGTTGATTTCAATGGAAATAAATTTTATAAACTATTTGTTCGATAAAATGTATTTTTGTTTTAAGCTTTGAAAACATAATGTTATTTAAGTTCATTGAACTCAACGATAGATATATTCATTCATCGATAGTCTCTCAATGCTATCAGTGTTTGAATTTGAATTGTTTTCACTATAATTACTCCGAATATAATTCTTTTTATAACTTTGTTTTCAATCTTATCAATCAGTTATCAATACTTAGCATTAGTTTTACTTTTAGTGAACAAATTTAGTGAATATATTTAGAAAGAAATAGTTTTATTGATTATAGAAAATACTTTTTTTAGTTTTACATAAAATTTTTAGATATATTTTTGTAATATTTATGATTAAAATTGATTTGATTTTTAGTTAACAAACAATTAATAAACTATTAATAAGTTTTTAATTTAAAAAATGATTTTTAGTTTCGATTTTTATTTCTCTTAGACTTAGAATTGATTTGTGTTTTGGTATTTCTCTGCCTTCTGGGCCTGTTTGGGGACGGTATAATACCCCGCGGTCTACTGGGTATAAGTCTGGACAGCAATCTGTTTGCACCAGACATGTCTTTACTGACATTCCCCCACTCCTTCTCTTCATCGATTTCCTGAAACAAATTCATTGAGTTTCCAATACATGTGAACGACATTGAAATCATTATTCAAATCATTATTGAATGAAAAATATTATTCATTTCAATGAGATATTCAATAATTATGTCCCAAACCTGATATGTGTAGTTCTTGTCTTCGTCTTCATCTGATTCTTCACTAAATGTATTCAAATATTACACAAAACAAAAATCAAATACATTATCAAAAACACCCATCAATTCATACCCCTTATGATTCTGGACCTGAATATTGCCGTCGCCGACGAATACCATCATTGAGTTCTCGTTGTCTTCGTCTTCACACTCGCCATCACACCCATCTTCATCTCCAGCATCACCATCACCACCACCACCACCACCTTGGCCACCTGATGAAAATACATTATCATTACCATGTATTTTCTTCCCTTTCCCTCTCCCTTTCCCACCCAACCACCACCATTCACTCCTCCGGCAACAATCATATCACCTGTGATCCCAGTTATCTGTTGCTGTTGTTCCTGTTGTCCCGCAGCTGACTGTCTCAGAGCTCGCATAGTCATAAGTGTGGCCAACTTTGCCGGTGCCGACGCTAATAACGGTGTCATCCAGTAGTTGTTGCGCACAATGAATCCCCGAATCCCTGTGAGTCCCAGCCCTCCCAGTCCATTGACTGCTGTCTCAGATGATGTCAAATCATGGGCTGATTGTAATAGCTGTGGAACCGGTAGTACTTCGGGAGGTGTAGTGACGACATCGGTCTGACAGTCGACCAAAACATTGTTTTCATTGAATATAATCAACAGAATTAATGGTATTATTAATAACTTATTGCAATTTATTAAACATTTTTGGCATTTCTCTAAATTTCTTCTCATTTTATTAATGAATTTTAGCGATAATTCCTTTAAATAACGTTTGAAACAATCAATACATAAACAAATTTCATAAAACATTTCATATTATAGTTAACTTACATTCGACTAAAATCACATTAAAGTTCTGTTCCCTCGAAAAACCTCACACTTAGAGACTCAAAGAGTGTTTGTCACAGATTTCACGTCTAAACCTTCGTTAACAAAATTCTAAAAAAAAATTATTGTTTGCATAATTTTTTACTTTTCATTTGCTTTTATACGACTGAATGCATGAAATCACAGCCGAGTCGACAGAAATGCATATCAATTAATACCCATAAATATGACATCGATTATTAACAGTGATCTGAAGACAAGTTTTTGACATTAAATTGATTGCAATCTTTGAGAACATTTGGTCTCAAAGCAAAACACAGTCAAATAAACCGTCGCTTTCTTTATCTTATGACCGATTTTTTCAATGTTTTACTTACACTCCAATGAATAATACAATAATAATTTTATGTCTAATTCGTTGTAAAAAAGGGGTGCGAATTGTATTAATTAAATCAATCTATCTTGATGAAAACTCTTATTATTTTGTTTCATAATTCTTATCATTTTTTTTGTTGCTTTTAAAGAAGGATTCATTTATTATCGATTGAATGAGATATCAATACTTATTAACACATTTTGAAACAATCGAAAAGTTTGATAGCTTTGAACCATCTTTAAGGGGGGAAAGGATTACAGCTTTAAATGAATTTCATAATAAAATTCACTATTTTTGTTACAAATTCATTAGTCTTAAATAAATTACATCATATCATATGAGTAATTATTAGCCCTTTTTTGAGAAAATAAATTTATAACCAAATTATGAAATATTTTTGATCTAAAATTAAAAAAAGTTATTGTTTTTCTTAACTAATTATGTCGACAATCAGTTTATTTTAATAGAAATAAATTCTTATAAATTGAATAATCAATTAATTATCAGTTATTACACAAATGTTAAGATATTAACAATAGTTTTGACTTTCGAACCAATAATACAATTAATGAATCAAATAATAAATTTTATTAAATTTTATGCAAATACAAATCAATGCAAATATTATATACAATATATTCTCTTATATGAATTGAAGTCAAAAAACAAATAATTTGTCAAATGATTGGTCCAGTGATCCATAAATTTGAACGACTGTTTGATTGTTGTTTATGTCTTTCCTAACCGTAATTGAAGACAATTGTTCTCAAAACTAACAAACCTTTCACTAAACAATTTAAATCACTTTAGATGACAGTGAATGTCATAATCAGGGGGCGGTTATTGCTGGCAGTCTTAAGGGATATACTTTGTTTCAAACATATAATTTGCGCTAATATTAGCTGTCATTTGAACACCGATTCAATTATTTTTCAAATAAAATCTCAAACAATATATAAATACTTTTTAGTCTTTCTCAATAATAACCGCTTCTTAAAAGTCAATCAAAATTTTTTATTATTTATTATAATTTTTTAATACAAAAAATAACTTAATATTAAACATAAAATTCCTATCAATTTTATGATATTATTTAAGTTTTTAATATTTGTAATGACTTTTCATAAGTTTCGAAATCAGATAAAAAAATGTATTATTAGTTGAATATATAAATAGTATTAGTTTTGAACACTTAAGCGAAATATGATTTTCGATAAGGTTTAAAAATGTGTCAAATTTTAGATAACAATTGAATTTATATAACAATTATTTTACATTACTTTCTAATTATTAACTAAAAAAATGAACAAATATTTTAATTAATTATTTCTTGAAATCATTTACTAATTAGAGAAGAGTTCATAATTAACTCTGTTTTGAATGCGACAAAAAAAGTGTTGAATATATTGTTAAAAATAACATAAAACTTAACATTGATTTATACGATATAATCGCAGATAAAGTTATAATAATTGGATAAAAAATTTTAATAAAAAACAATTTATTTTATAATTTACACAAACGATAGATATTTTACACAAGACTTGCCAACAATGAGTGTCGACAACAGAGGAATGATAGTTAAGATCACAGACAAGAGAAAAGTTTATATGAATTACATTTGTATTTAAACAGTGAATCGAAAGCCAATTATTTGATTAATTACCAGATTAGAGATTAGGTCATTCCACACGTTCCACACATTCAATGCATTCATAAATATTAATTTATGTCTATATATATGAAAATATACGTATAAAAAGCAGATAACAAAATGTGAAAACATTTAACAATTTAGAGGACATTTACACAAAAAAAAATCTTAATTGAGTAAAAAAAGTCTGATCTACTGTTTGAAGGCATAGAGAAAATAACATTAATTATAATTATTTTTTTCGTTTGTAAAGTATTACTCGTTTTTTAAGGCACCTCTGATTTGGATAAAGATCTGAATAATAATTATTATTATATTTTTAAATATAATCTATTCATAGATTGCATTCGAATAGCATTAAAGTCAATGAATTTTCTTTAAATATTTTTTCATTTTTCACTCATATTTTGACATATCATTAACTAATTGAGTGGTCAGTCAGGGGATCAACCAGTTTTGATACCTCTAAACCGTGGAAGTCGTCTCATCCACGCCCTAAAGCCAGTCTCACAGCACTCCTCCTCTTCGGCGGAATTGATGTCCATATTTGCTGTTTTAGACCCGGCTTTAATCACTTGTATAGTCGTGTGATATTTCTTCTTCGGTTCGTAAACCTCTTCTTCTTCCTCGTCGTCGTCATCGTCGTCGTCGTCGTCCTCATCGTCTTCATCGCCATATCCATACCCACTAGAGGTGGGCGCAGCGGTAGTAGTAGAACCAGTGGAAGAACTTTTCTTCTTCTTCTTATTCAGTTGATTCATTTGATTCATGGCTTGTGTCCAGTAAGTCATGTCCACCACTGGCGAGCCCATCACTGGCGGGTCCGCTTCCATCCCTCCATACATACTATTATCATTGGTGCCATACGTGTCACCTGAAGAGGTCGTACCAGTGGTTGCGTATGGGTTCGACATTTGATTACTATTGTATTGATTGACATCGTTTGAGACCATCTGTCCATAAGTGGGCGCATTGACAGTGGATGACATCTGAGTTGGTCTTCGTTTGTGAGACACTTGTAATGGAGTGAATCTCATATAATCTCTTGCTTTATAGGCCCGAACTGACTCTTGAGGTTCAAAAACCCGATTCAAAGACTTAGTCGAATGTCTCTTCGGATCATTGTTTAGATGTTTGTTCGAAGAGATATCAGAAGACTTTTGACCATTGAGTGTATTGAATAGTGAAGAGTAAAGTGAAGACTTTTTAAGATAATTTGGTAATAATTTCGAAGAGTTTTTGTTTGATTTTTGAGAGTTCAAACCCAAACCCAAACCCAAACCCAAAGGATTGATAGGAAGGAAATGTCCCGAATCTGTCGACGAGTTTTGGTTATCTTTATTATTAATACTTCTTTTCCTTCTTGTGACAGCTTTTTCATTATCAGAGCCATCGTTGAGATTATTCAAGAAGTCGATCACATCCGGATGTGATAACAACTCGTTTATATCTTCTTCTGATGTCTCGTTTGCCATCTTTTTGGTTATATTATCCAAATAGACATTGCTTTCAGATTTCGTGGAATCACTTCTTTTGTTAAGATTATCCAATTTTGAGCCACCGATTGGGAAGCCGTTGGGAGACGACATGATATGACTCATGTCTTTGTTCAAATCATTAGCATTTATGTCATTAGGCGATGGAAACACTTTTTTAAGCCATGGAAATCGAGATAATGTTTGCTTGGTGTTTGCAAACGCCAATTGGGAGGGCATATAAGATGCATAGGGAGTGTAACCACCGGTGTAATCGTCTTCGTCAGTATTGGTCGATGACTTCTTCGACACTTTAGGCTTTTTACTCGACTTTTTGCTCTTCTTCTTCAGAGACTTCTTCGAACTCTTTGCTTCATCGCTGGTGTCTTCCTCATAACTGTTCCCATTTCCATAATCATCTTTACCATAATTACTGTCATAGTTGTCGTCGACGTCGCCGTCATCGTCGTCATCATCGTCGTCGTCAGCGTTGTCATCATAACCACTATTATCTTCTTCTTCTTCGTCTTCGTTTTCGTGGCTAACCATAAGAATCGTTTGAAATATTTTAATCAAATTTAACAATAATATGAATTCAGTTGTGATTCATAAAAAGTAAACTTTTTTAATACTATTGACAGATATTTCATTAATATTTGAAAAAAGTTTTTGCATTTCATTGACTATAAAGAGAATATTGAATGACTTACCCATTGATACCACGATTACTGACTTGAATGTTATGTTTGCCGAAGAATAACATAACGTGTTTATTGTTGTTCACATCCAAACCCATCTCGTCTTCTTCATCTACATGTCCATCCCTATCGTCATCGATGCCATTATTACCGGCTCCTATCCTATTGCGCCTCTCTCTCATAAGTCGAGATAATAGGCCCAGTTGTACTAAACCGATGAGCTTTCCCGGGACGTGGGGTAACATTTGGCGCATTATACCCGTAATGTCCAAACCCGTCGATGTCTGCGCCGATACAAACACATCGTCCAAATCCAAAAAGCATAGCAAAAAACATTGAAAGACTAACACAAGACTAAAATTTCGCATTTGAACAGAATTTCGATACGATTTGAAGAGAAATAATTTTTGTTTTCAAAAACTTTTTTGTATAACTAATGAAAGAGTAATGAGTTTTGAGCTATGATTACAAAAAGAAAAACTTTCATTCATTACTTAAATCATAGACTTTTTTGTGAACTTTTTTTTGGCTAATAATCTCTAAAACAATTGACAAACACTTTATATAATAATTTCTTTAAGAGTTTTTTGGTTTATAATAGACGCCCAAAAATAGTGTCAAAGTTAAGCCTCAAATATAACACGTTTTCAAGTGAACTAATTTGATAAAACTGTTGTGTTTTTTCTCATTTCAAGTCTTGCTTTCACTATAAACTACACCACTTTTAAGACTGGGTTTACTTTTAGTGAACAACAATATAATTGTGAACATTATATACAGAGAGTATGTGTTGAACATTGAATACATTGTGTTTGAAGTGATGCGAAACAATCAATGATAAGATGTCCCAAAAGTTCACTAAATCGGTGCAAATAATCTGAAGACAGATCTGACTTAAAAAATAATGAAAACATAAAAAATTACAAAAAAATAACATTCACTTTAATTAAGAAATATATTCATAATAAAAGTGTCGATCATTTCGAAGAGATTAGAAAAAAAATTTTAACAATAGTTTTTTTTGTCATTTTATTTATAAATCAATAGATTTGTTATAATTAAAAAAGTTCTATATTTTTGAGATAGACTTTAGGAATAATATTCAGATAAAAAAAATAATTTCTTGAAAAATAATTTTATTTATTCAGAGATAGGAATCAAATGTTTTTTAAAACATTGCAATATTTTTCTGATAAAAAACAACAGAAAAACTAAATTAACAATAATTTCGAGTTCAATGTCTTTGAAAGTATTTTTGAGATTTTAATTGTCATTTGATTTTAAAATATTTAAAATGTTTTTAAAATTTAATTCAGTTTTGGATTTTTTTATTGCATTTGTCTTCAAAAGTAATCAAAAGATTCTTTCATTTAATGAAATAAAACTTTAGTAATGAAAAAAAGAGTCAAAAATGAGTTAATTAATGAAATGGTTGAACACAATCACATTCGCTATCAATCGCTTCGTTATATTTCTTAATCATGTTTTTGAATCCGTTGACAATCATGTGATAAGCCCTCAAATCATATACAGTTCGCCCGCAATTCAAACCACTGAAGGGCTCTTCAACGCATATATACTCCCATTGATCGGGATATAACTTGAAGAACTGGTTCTCCTCTTTGTCGACCACTTCACCTCTTCGGACGGACACCACGTGTTTCGTGAAGTCGAAGACATTTAAATAGTATTTAAAGAACTCAATGAAAAGCTGTGAAAGACTTTTATCGTTAGAACTCTTGTATTCCACCAATTGATCCAATTCTGGCAACTCTTTAAATGACTCGATGTCTGCATTCATGTCAAACATGTCTGGATTCGTCTGGTGAAGACATGGCACAAGTGGTGGATCACAGGTTTGCATATAGAAGATGACCATCAGTTCGACGGTATAGGAGGAAAGACATCCGCCGAAGGAGTCGATGATGTGGTAATGCTTTGCCCAACGCTTTATCGCTATACAGATGGGAACAACTCTCCAGTCAACTGATCCACAGAAGAGACAATC
>JAQIXR010001189.1:0-14627 GCA_034700825.1 Quadroppia sp. Gr-Ori-00064
TCTCTCTCTCTCTCTCTCTCTCTCTCTCCCCCTCTCTCTCTCTCTCTCCCATTGTTTTTCATTCTCTGCTATCTATGGTGTTTACATAAGCTGTTCCAACCCTGTCCTCTAACAGCTCTCTGTGCGCACACATCCATTTAAATTGCAATATTGTCTGTCATTTCATTTGAGGTCCAATTGTTTGGTATAATTGAATTCGTTGTTATTCCAGAAATGGAAAGATTGAGCCAAAGCTATAACTTATTGTCATGTCTGGCCTGTAGGACAATAGTCTGCCTAAGATTATCTTAAGTGTATGGAAGGGTATGTTATGACCCGACAACTGATATGATCTGTTCTCAAATTGATTCAATAGAGCAATGGCTCTGAAAAGTAATATTTCACGTAATTGCCGACAATTATTGGTTGAGAACTACTATTAGCCAAAGAGCAAACTGACTGTGCATTCGTGTCCACAACACTGTCTTCACAATCAAACCCCAGTCTGTCCTAAAAAACTACATTCTATTGTGTTTTGACAACAAATTTTATTACATCTAATGTCTAATAAAATATCGCAAACATAGCATATAATGAAAATTTTATTTTTTTTTTCGTTTGGTTAGTATTTTATCTCTTAATATGACATAAACTATAAGCCATTTATTAATGTTTGACTTAAATTAATTCGTTAATAAATATCGTATTGCACTGTATGGCGAATGCGGACCAATACTCAAGATTCTTTTGTTTTTGTATTTGTCATATCGGTTAACAATACGCTATATTTTCTGATATTTCCCCTTTTGTTGTAATTCTCTTCAAATTATATCTCAATTATTAGAAATAATATCTTTTGTTTTGTTTGAATAAAATTTGAAATCATTTGAATTGCAATTATAAAGAGATCTCTATTTATATACCAAATGAACATCACTTATGAAATGTTAATTTGATTTAATTAATATAATTCAAAGTAATTGAATTACAGATAATTTATTGCATTGTTTTTACAAATTTTAATGAGTTTTCGTTTCAAATGATATTAAAAATAAAATTAAGTTTTGTTTCAATAATTAAATAACATTTTGACCGAAATATAAAGTTTTCGTTTGAGTCGTGAGTTGACTGACAAACATGTTATAACTTATATTATACTTCATTCAACTCTATTTGAGTACCAGTGCTGGTGTCAGAGACTAGACTATTCCCTGAACATAATGTTCATCGAAACAAATCTGTAATTTTTAGTAATCTAATATTTAGTGAAATAAAAGACCAAACCATTGATGAAAATTCAATTCAAATTGAAATGAAGACTAAAATCACTGATTATTATATTATTTGCCAATATTTTCGACTCAAGTATTGAAAGGCAATCAATATTAAATTCAGTCGATCTGTGAAAGAGATATCCCATCCCTTATATACAATATATAATTATTAATACCAAAAAGGGTTGCATTCAATGCACATAAATATTAATGAAGAATATTCTTCAATTCTATTAATGGATTGTTATTGAAGTTATTGTTATTCAGAAAATGTTGTGAAAAAGAGCACAAGAAATAATGGTTTAATAATTGATTTAATGTCAGATCAGAATAAAAAGATACAAAAACTAACTGTTTTTCCTCTTAAAAATATAATATAAATAATGATCGAAAATGAGTTAATTGAAGAAAACTTGTTTGAGAGCGAAATAAGTCTTACATTTAGTAGTCATTGATACTGTTTAGTAAACATTGAGTTGAAGGCAATTCAACAATACTTTATGAAAACCGTTATAAAAAAGTAAAAAACTTAGAGATGGATCTGAATGTGAAAAAGACATCAATCATTTCAGTGTATAAGCCATCAATAATTGTGAATAGAGTGGGAGTGGATCTCACATACTATGGCACAGTTAGTCTCTACCAAAAGTAGTGAAGTTATGTATTGAATGCCAATCATTTGCATATAATTATTCACGTTTGCGTCAATTATTTGCAATCGATAAGTGAATGACAATGTGTTTGACTGATTGGCTGTTTGTCATTCCTTAGACATAACTGACCCAAACATATGACCAAAACTATGACAAATTGCTTTTGTGAACCGCTTGTGAAGTTTTGAAGTAAAACAATGAAAAATTGTTTTCAAAAACAAATCACTCATCGATTAAATGAAATATAAATTTTCTCATAGATTGAAATTATTTGAGTTAAAGGGGGAATAATTTGATAATATTAGTCAAATCAAACCATTTTAAAATATTTGTGTTTTTCAAAATTCATAAATAATTTTTAGTTTTAAAAACATTTCAAACGAAGAAATTGATAACAATTTTGAAATAATCGTAAAATAATGTGAGATTTGTTGTCAATGCTTTCATTTTACGAAAAAATATTTTAAAATTCAAAGACAAGAAAACCAAACAATAAATCAATTCAAACACAAACTTTAAGAAGAATTTTTGGATGAATTTTTTTTATCTGATGTTTGAATTCGCTATCAATAGATATGAATATCTTTACTCTATGTCAATAAAAACTATATCTTTGTGTATATGAAACCAAAGTATATATGGATTGCTATTCCTTTATAAATATCCATTGCATGGAAAGGACTATAAAAAATGTCTTGAATTGACGGCTTCTTTTCTGAACCATTTCTTCGCTGTTATTGCCATCCAATGATCAAAACGAATGATAAGAAAAATATAGGGAAATAGTATCAAAAGTAGCCCAAAGGCAGTCCTTTCTCATCTCCCGGTGCTATGAATTGCCAAACAGTCTCATCCATAAAACCATTGCAAACAGATCTCTACAAAAAATAATACACACTTTTATTTTCAATTATTTTTCAATCTTTTGATCTCTTTTTGCAAAACTTATTTTTGGAAAATTCAATGAAAATTAAATTATTTTAAATTATTTTTTTTCATTTAATATTCTATTAGTTATTGAGAAATAAGTTTAATAATTATAATTATTACTAATTAATAGAAATATAATTTTAATGTTTTCACAATCAAATCAATCAATTGTGTCATTCAATATATTTGAGATTCATTTGTCATACTAACAATGATAGCATTATTTGTCCTTGCTTAATTTTTGCTGAACCTATGAAACACATTTGTTGTCTAACATTTTCAGCGATGAATAAATACCTGGAATCAATGTCTGGATTTCATTCATTAATATTGAATTTGAAGACATTGTAGTCGTGTCTGAATAAGGATTTGTTTGGATTAGTGACCAATCATTTTTGCAACAAAAATATCAAACTCTGAAGAAGTCGTTTTCGATTAAACATTGGATTCATATTTGTATTGATATCATATGAATATATACTTCAGAAACACTTAAGCCTTGACATGAGTGAGGGTTTTAAGGGCTCACTAATGATATATCAAATTTGTTGATCAAATTTATCGATGATTTTCTTATTCATTTAATTTTATTTCTTTGTTTGTTTTCATTTCAATAAATTCGTTGATATTTTCGTTTGCTTTCATATATTATTTGATATTAAATTTCTTTTATAAAAATTTCATTTAAAATTAGAGTGAATTGAATCTCAATACAAACCAAGTATTTGTTAGTTTAAATTATAGAAAACTTTTTTTGTAAATTGTAATCAAAAAAGTGAAAGTCTATAGAAACTACAAATAAATTCAAAACATTAAATAAAATATTATAAAATTTGAAAAAATGTTTTGAATAATAAAAAATATATTAAAATTGAATTTTATATTCAATTTAAATTCATTTTTAGATTAATGTCTAATATATTCCGATTCATATATTGATATTTTTGAGAGAAATTTGTTTATGTTTTTGATTATAAATAAACTAATTTTATAAGAAATTTTCGTATATTTTAAATCCAATAAATCATAAGTGATTGGAAAGGGAGAGAAAACATATTTTTTCAACTCATTCATTGTGAGGAAAATTGGATGAAAAGCAGATTATTAGTCCAATTATTTATTTTTTTAATGTTCATTACATTTCATTAGTCTTCTTATATTTCATTGCATTAACTTTTTCTGCTTTTCTTCTCTATATTTTGCTATTTTTTTGATAACTGATTCTCGAAGTTTCAAATGTCAGTCAATGGCAGCGAGAGATAAATAATGGGTTAGTTTAGTGATAGTCATGTCCTGAACACTAGATTAAAGCTCTCATCCAAGACTTAATCGTTGATAATTTCAAAGCCGATATAGAAATCGATTTTTGTGTTTATAAATTATTTCTGAAATAAGACAAACAAAACTTTTGGAGACTTTTTTGATTTATTATTAAATTGAATCAATTATTCGTTTTATTTATCGACTTCTCTGATATTTATTGCAATAATATCAAGATTTGATATTTTGTTCATTACTTTTAATTATGTTGTGAACAGAAATGCTTTGAATTGTGTTTAATGTTAACAAAAATCAATTTATAATTTTCTGTGTTTTTTGATTTCATATTAATTATGTTTTCACTAAACAATGAATTCAATTATTTTTCGATAAATTGTGTTTTATTTGTTGTTTAGCAATTTTGGTGATAAATATCTATTAAACAATTGTTTTATTTGCGATACAAATGTTGAATATATTTATAATACAAATTGAATGACAATTTATAGCAACAAAAGACTCGATTGAATAATACAATAAACGAGAAAAGAGTGAAAAATATAAAAATCACAGAATTTTATTGTTTGTATTGAATATCTCAAGGGATCTATACTTTCAAATCAATGCACAAAATCTTTTATAAATTTGTTTTTCTTATTTTAAGTGAGAAATGGCTCTAAAAAATGTTATATTTATTTTCACTGCTCATAAAACTAATGTCAGTTAACATTGACAATATATGCAGAATATTGTGTGCATGAATTGGACTCTAAAGAGACATCCAATGGAAAGTACGCTTATATAATCTCAACGATCGAAACAAATTTTATAATATATATATTATTCTCTCTTTTATTAAGTTTTCAAATCTCGAGTCAAATATATTATAAATAATTTCCTTATTTTAACATTTTTTCTATAATAATAAAAACTCAAGAATTTCTTTGTCAGCACTTTGTGTGGGTTATATTTAGTGTATTTGAAGATATTCTTCATTTCACTCAAACAGTGTTCACAATATAATTGAAGAAATGGCACACAATTTATGTAACAATGATTTCAATTGAAAACTCTTTTTCTTATAATTTTTGTTAACATTTATATTGATTTCAAAACCAATTAATTATCAAAACAAATAAATGTCTATTAATTAAAAGTCATATCTTATGGACAAAAATAATGGAATATTTGTAAACTTCATAAAACCTTTCCTTTAAGACCTACCCATTAAATAGTGAACTCATAACTGAAATATCAAAACTAATTACGAAATTGTTTTACTTTTAACACATTTTAATAGTTGTAAACATAATAATAGTTTATATGTTTTCATATCAAATAAATGCCATTATTTGTGATCGATATTAATATTAAAAAATATATAACAAAAAAGTAATCAATTTTTGCCTCTTTATATGTCTCGTAATTTTTGGCCATTCATATATAGATTGCGCCGACAGTAATGCGCACCCGAATAATCTGCTGGTGCTATGAGAGCCCAACACTATAATATCACAACATTATATCAGAGGAACTTTAGCTCCAATAGAGGCTGTAGTTCTCAATACAGTGTGTTCTCAGTTCGAAGTCTGATGGCTATACCTATTATACCTGTGCTCTCTTTGCCACTCATTGTCCAAATGATTGCAAAAAGTTATTTGAATATTGTTTTGACGATTCTTTGACTTAATATCTGTTGTGAAAATAATTTCAATTCATATGAAAATTCACTTCAAATACATTTTGCACTTTATTTGCATTGAACCAAACTTTGGTCTCAACTGAAGAAAAGATAAATATCTTTAAGATTTGAATGGATTTGTCGATGAGTTATGTGTTTATGGAATAAGACTTTTAGTAACAATAATATGGTTTCGAAGGAAAGGATCAGTTGTCGAGTGATTATCGTTTTATTCATATTAAACCACAATATATTGATTGCCAAAAGTGTAACTCAGGGCCAGTGGAGCGCTCGTAATGAACGGTTGGGTGAGTAATGCCTTTCCTTACTTACCTTCTTCTTGTGATTCATATGAAACGATAGTGAAAGACATCGTCAGAAAATCAATTCTTGTTTGTCATATCGTGTCATGTCTTTCACCTGTCATTCCATGCATTCATAACAAGCAAACCTTAACTCTCTTTCTCTCAACACAATCGCATTTGTTATGACTTTTGCAATACTTTCTCAAAATTAATATTAATTGTAATGACTTTTGTCTGACAATTGTCTCACACTTTCCAGCATTTGGTCTGTTTTTGTCAACTTTGAGTCCAAAGAGTGGTGTGAAGCGAACTAATCCTTAACTGTATATTCATTTCATTCTTATATATAATTTCATTTCAAACTAATTCTCTTTTTTTATGTCTTTATATTTGGCTTAAATTTTCTCTGTTTTTCAAAATCATTATACGTTTAGTGTTTTAAACCTTTTCTCTAATAGTTTTGAAAACTTAATGACATTTTCTTCTCTCTAAATGTCATTCAGAATGAGTGAAACAATTCATTTCAATTAAAGGATTGTTTTGTATTTGTATTTGTTTTGATTAAATGATAATTATTTACAAAACATTAATACAATTCATTCATAAATCAATTCATTTATAATTATTCGCTTCAAACAAATGTATTATTGGTTTTGTTTTCCGTTTCGTTCAGACATTAGAATAAAACAATTGTTAAATACTTTATTGAATTGTTTTTTCAATTATTGTTTGAATAAAACAAAAAGATTAACGACTTTTCAAATGAAATGCAAAATAATGTCTGAATTGTTGTTATTATAAATAAATATAAGAAAAAGTTTGACAATTATTACCAATTGGTTGAACGCAATGAAAGTGAAGTTTATTTAAATTTAGATTAAGTTTTAAATAGATTTGTCTCTCATCTAAAGAACTGTCAAAGTTATAGTTAATCAACATTTTTATGAATTGTTTAATTAAGAGCTCTGTTATTATTGGCCGTATTATAGCCATTATAGCCTCTCATCGTATAATTAAAGTCAATTCTCGTTTCAATTATTATTTTCTCTTTATATGATATGATATAATATATGATAATTCAAACATTAATTGCTAGTTCCATACCAGAGCTGAACCCAAACTATACTGTATTGATTGTGAACATCAGAAGTGTTGACTTTAGACTTACTTTGAAGAATAAAAAACTTTTAATGACATCTAATTCTATGAAATTCCTTAAATTATAAAAAGAATATTCAATTCATTTTAATTTTACTCAACTTTTATTTATGAAACAAAAATGAAATAATAAAACCAAAAGATTCATTGACTTCACAATAATAGGACTTATTATATAAATGAGATATAAATATTTGTAGTGATATTCAAATATAAAATGAATTCAAATTTTAACTTAAAATTGAAATAATTTCTCATTTAATGAAAACATTTATAATATTTAATTTAAATAATAAATTGAGTTTTTAATGAAATTACAATTTATTCGAGTCGTGAATATTAATAAATGGACTCTTTTTAATGTCTTAACCAATTCAAAGCAAAAAATTCTCTCTCTCTCTCTCTCTCTCTCTCTCTCTCTCTCTCTCTCTCTCTCTCTCTCCCTCTCTCTCTCTCTCTCTCCCAAATAATTTTAATATTCTTATGATTTGTTCTGTAATTCAATTGATTTTCGTTTACTTTCGACACATTTTGTTGAGTTAAAGATTGAGTAAAAACGTGAACTACATTAGAGTATAAGAATACCAGTGCTCAATGAGCCGACACAGTGTTCAACGGCTCATACCATCTTCTAATTAGTATTTTAAAAATTTCATATTTAGTTCCCTTAAAGACTTTTACAAGAATTTGATAGACGTCTGACTATTAGTAATCGTTAGTGAGATTCAAATTAAACATTCTTTTGGAAAGTATTTGATTTACACTTTTCTCTCATTAATCCATTTGTGAAGAAATTAATAACTGGGTCTGAAATGTCGTTTTAGTCAACTATTTATCTCATTAACAATTAATCTCTTTTTGGACTCAAATTTATTTTGAATTTGAAAAATGTTTTAATGGCTTTTAGTTAAACAAATTGTATATAAGTTTATATTAACAAAAGATTTGTTGATGTTTTATATAAAGATAATATAATATAAAATTTATTATAATTTAAATTTTTCATATTTTTTATAACAATTTCTATCAATTAGTATTGATATATGAAGTCAACATAATATATGATTCAGTTTAGATATTTTTAACAAAAGAATTTTGGTTTCATTTTTCACAATTTTTTTAGTAAAGAATAGGTTCTTTGAAACGAATGGCCATTGATTTTGATGTAAAGAAAAATTCTTTTTGTAAAAACTTTTGCGTGAATTTCTATTATTAGAAGTTTTGAATTTTTGTTGAAAAATATATCACATAAAAACTAGTGGTCATTGGTTTTCATACAATCCAGTACTCAATCTCTTATGTAAATTGAAATTTAAGCTCTGGTTTTGCCTTATATTTTTCAAAGTTTGTCTCTTTCTTTGCAATCAATGGTCTCTATTATCGACATTTCAGATCGCTTTCAATATTTTTTGCTTCACATATACTGTAAATATTTTATTGAAAAATCATTTGGGAATTACATGTTTGCGAAATCATTCTCCGAATCAAATAATATAATATTTTTGTATATGTTTTTCATTTGAGACTTAACTGTAATTGTATTCATTCATATGTTGTGAATGAATGCATAAAATGAAAATAATATATTCAATGACTTAACCGTAAAAGCGTTTAATCTAATTATTATATTTTTAATTAGAGTTTTGTTATCTTTTTTAAAGGCATACAAAATTATAGTTGAAATTAATTGAATCACTTTTTGCCTGTGCTCTCAAATGCTCTCAATTTTTTTCAATCACAAAACTCTATTATCATCAGTGAATGGAGTGACGGATCGGTTTTGTTCACCAATTCCCATAAGTTTAACTCTTGTTGAGAAACTTTCCACAAAATAGTAATAAACTAGTTTTGTTACAGTAATATTCCAGGTGAAACTTCTTCAGATATTGACTTTCAGAGATCACTAGTTAGTGACAAACCGTGAGTTGAAACTGTATTTTCAGCCTTTCCATATCAATGAACTCAAATTGGATTTAATGTGAAAGAAGTAGAGAATCACTAAATCATAATCTTTTGTAAAATTTTGCCAAAATTTTCTAAAATCTAATTCAAAATGCGTGAAGAATTTGACAGAATTTGTCTTCTCGTCAATGAACTAACGGTTGTATAGATTGTAATCAATGTTATTGAAACATAGGTTTATATAAGACATGAATTTGTTAGGAATATATGAAACGATTTGTTGTGACTTAACTAACATTTGGTTGGATATGAAGTCTTATTTCGGTTTAGTCTTCACATGAATTACATCTAATTCGTGGCAATCATTGATCTGAAGACAGGTCTAACTAAAAGACATTTACTGTTAAATATTGCGGAATAATTTGGACTCATTTTACAAATTAATTCCTAATATCTTCAGAATCTTTTGCGACAAAAATAACAAATAATTTCTCTCTTCTTTTGCAGTCAATAATCTGTTGTCTATTTTTGTGATAATCTTTTTCATTGATTTTTCACTTTTGCTATAAAATTGTTTTATATAAAATAACGTTAAAAACCTTTCGATACATTAGTTGATGACTGTTTTGAAGAAATCTTTTGATATCTCCTAAAACATTCGATTCAATGATATCTATAAACAGAAAAATCTTTTTATTCTTGATTTGTGTTTTGATTTCCGTTTTTTATTCTTGAATTTGGATTTGAATTTCCTTAAGATTTTTATGAAACCGAAAACCATTGCGTTTATACACTATTAGAGTCGAACCTATTATTGATATTTTGTTTGAGATTTGAAGCCATAGATTGAAAAAAAGAATATTTTGTTTAGTTTTTTGATATTCTATATAAAATCCTAAAAATCTTATCGATATTTATTGTGGAAAACAATATAAACTGTTGTATTGATTGAGAATTTTTTCACAGAAGATCTGAAGCAATAGAATAGCATTTACTTTACGTTTGATTCACTTGACGGCAAAATGTGAACATCTCTTGAAAGCGATCAATAGATCATAAATTTTAAATGTTTTCAACAAATTCTTTTATCATATTTATATTTATACTTTTCTAATATTTATTTCTGCCTGAATTGAATTTTGAATTTCAAATCACATTTTTATCGCTTTAAAAGTCAAAATCTCTTTATTAACATTTGTGACCACTTTTGCATACATTATATTAATGTATATTATTATGAAATTTATGTCAAAACTAAATAGAAATCAACAATAAATTAAAGACTTCGATAATAATCGCTTAATATATAATAAATTTTTCACAATTTACTGTTATTTCAGTTCATATCTAAAGTGCAATTTTTGTGATAATATTCTCTAATATTTAATTGAATTATTATAAAAAAATTATAGATTATTGCGATTTCGTGACAAACATTAATTCGAGTTTTTTTATAATAATATATTTTTATTAATTAAATAAAATATTTATTTATTTATTTACTTATATTAAAATTTTATAGCAATAAATCAAATATCATTTTTATGAAAATTTCAATTCTTAATGAATTAAAATGAAACAAAAATATCATTAAAATATCGATATAATGACAAATATAAGATTTAAGTCTTTTTTGCACACATTTGGGTTTTAATCATAAGCTCTTTTAAGAGATATTTTGTTTTCTTCTATACTTTTCGTAATCAAAGATTAAATTCAATACAGCTTTTGAAGTAATGGTTTTGTTATCGGATTTTCAATTTATTTTGTTATTTCTTCCAATGAAATAATGATAACATTTGTGTTATATCTCTTTACGAAACTCTAATATATTTCACATTTATTTAAAACTTTAATTTATTAAAATTTACTAAAATCTCATTTCAAACATATTTTTAATAATTTTGAAATGAATTCATGTATTAGAAATGCAGTTATTTTTCACTCATACAATATTTTTGTATCAATTGTTTGCAATTTTGTCGTTTGTTTGTCAATCGATATAACAATAAGAATGAACTGAAAAACTAATGACAAAAACCTATTGAACCGAAAATCTCATGTCTTTTAAGTTTTCGACTCCTTTTAGTACTGACTGATTGGCTCGAAATATAAGGAAAACAATGCCTTTCTTAAAGGAATGTTCATTTTTTGTTGTCTATCTCTTGTGCGAACCTGTACTCAGGGTTTGTATCCCTTTCTCTCCATCCCTTCCATCTTCTCCACTACTTATCTTTTATCTTTCATTCATCTAATTGTAGTTAAGGCCCAATATTTTTTGCCGGTGCCTTAATGTGTGTTATAATCAGTAGTTGTGTAGTGAGTGATGAGTCGACCCATTATTTAATATTTTGCTGACAAATGCCAAACAAAAAGCAATTGAAATAATGAGCCGACAATTACTGGCTTTTAATGTGACGCCTGAGCCCTATGGTTGTGCCCAATGATAGTACCCAATGATAGTGCCCAATGATTTACCCATTGATTGGCCCCTAAATCATACTTACCTCTCAAAGTCTATTACACTGAAGTGTAGTTTGAATTTTTGCACGATTTTCACGTTATCTCCAAATTCACTATCAATTCATCAAAACTTTTAAAGTAATGAATAAATTAATTAAAACAAAAATTTGTTATATTTTTATTATATATCAATTTTGAGTCAAAAATAAAATTCAAACTAATTTTATATGTTATAAATTATATGTTAATAATGTTGTTCACAATGTTATCATTAATCAAAAATATTAAAATTAGATTTTTTTAGAAAACAATTAAAAGTGAGTAAATGTTTAAAATAATAATAATAATGTATTAATAATTTGCGATATGTTTGCAATTGATGCCAATTTGTATGGATTTGAGACATATTTAAATACAAAATACTATTATAAAATTAAATTATTTTTTAAATATTGTTATTATATTATATTATTTATTCAAATAATAACAATTGTTTCAATTTATTGATTTATTTTTACAATCAAATATGCGATAAATTTAGAGTATTATAGAATATGTGAATTCTTACCATTTTTGCACATCTCTTATGTTTTGTTAAATTAAAAGCAAAACAATAAATGCTATCAAATGTTGTCTCAAATTCACAATTCAGTAAAATGTTATTTTGAAATAATTTTTTTTTCATCTTTTGTGGCGTAAAATTTTATCTCATATTGAGATTACTAATAGTTTTTGTCTAAAACTCAGTCATTCATTACTTGTAGAAGACATGCAATCATTACTTTAGTCGAGTGTTGTTATGTGTCCTATAATAACACAAACCATTATTATAGACACAGTTTTGCATTGATTTTATACTATAAAATAGTTGTGAATAACATATATTAAATTCAAACCGATTTCTCTATTTCTCACTCTCTTTACATTAAATTATATATGACTTCAAAATCAAATTCACGAAAACAAATGAATATATCATTTGAACATTAAATATAATTTTCTTTACTTTTCTGATTTGCTGTTTAATGAACACTAAGTCAATGAAAATATTTATTATAGAATCGATTGTATATTAAAACAATTAATAAAATAATTAAAAATGTTTTATTAAGACAAATATAATTGAAATAAACGTTAAAATATATTTATTTTAATTATTTAAAATGGAATTTAATTTAATTAAAAATCAATTTTTTATAAAACATAAATCAAAACACAGTTCATATGATATGCTTATTGTTATTGTCATTCATTTATTGATAATCCATTTGTTCTTTCATCTTCTTAAAGTCAAACCATTTGTTGTAGCTATAAATCTCATAAAAGAGGGAAAGGGATCAAAAATATGAAAAATATTTTCATTTGATGTTCTCTTTCCTCAGAGAATCAATTAAATTCAAAACCACATTCTCTTTGATATGTCGTTGAATATTATCAATGAATTTATTCATTCAATCAATAAAATTAAATTAAATATAATTGACTCAAATATTTATTAATTTATATTATCTAAAGTAAATAAAATTTAATATTTTTTATTTAATTTTTTAATCACTTAATTGTGTTTCAAATTCTCTAAAATTTATTTTAAGTTTAAAAACAAACAATTGATTGAAAACAAAACTTAAAGACAATAATAGTTTTTGAGTTAATTGTATTTAAATGAATAAACTTTTTTAATACTTTTCTTGTGATACAAACTCTTTAAGAATAGTAAAAGTTGATAGCATTTATCTCCAGGGGCTGAACCATCACAACGTTTGGCCATTATCTCTAATGGAGACCTGAAGTTTGTGGATCTCTTACCCATATATACATTCACTGTTATCTTATATACATTTTAAACACTAATTAATATTCAAAGTCTATTTAATTTTAAATTCAAGTTTTGAAACAACTTTTGTATTCACTACTGAATAGCATTTGAACTCAAATGTTGAAAAACAAATTTATATTAATATTTGTATTACATTTAGTAATATATTTGTCTTATTTTGCATATAATTCTGAAGTTTTGTTAAGAAATATTAACTTTATTTAGATTTTAATATTTGAATAAATTTAGGAATTTTATAAATATTTAAAAAGTTATTTAAAATATTGAATAATTTATTTGAAAATCGTTTCAAATTTGCTGTGAATTGAATTTAATTTTATACTGAAAATTATATGCAATTAATATGTCTTGAAAATTGATTTCAAATGAATTAAAATTAAAATGAAATCGATTTAAAAATTGATTCAATTTTGCGTTTAAAGAAAGTACAGTTTATCGGAAATGAAGACAATTTTGTGTAACATTTACTACAAATGAGTTCATATAATGAGTTTCAAAATTAATGATTTCATTATTATTACGATTACAGTAAACCTTCACATTCTCGACACTTCTCTACTCTTTTTCAATTCAATTATGGCTTTAATTCTAAAAAACATTTCAAAACATTTCATTTCAAACAAAATGTCGAACAAAATAAAAGTTTAAACAAAATAATGTTTATAAATGAATATAATAAAAGACAACAAATTGAATGAAATTGAGAGGTTTTACTGTAATGTTAAAAAACATTTGTGGAAACGAGTGGCCAGTCTTTCACTAAATTTAGTACAATTTGTTATCTTTTTTCTCATTACAAACTCTTTCACTCAATTCTCTCAAACCTCAATAGGTTTGAACTCTACTTTCAACACTTATTCTCACTTTTTTCTCGTATTCTTTCTTTTCAATAAAAAGATTGTAGTTTTAATCCTTTGACCACATTATCATTTGTGTCAAAATAACCAAATGAATGGACTGAAGAAAATATACATTTTGGGTATATGTTCAACGATAACAATGATGACAAAAAACCCAAATTATAACTCTATGAAAGAATTCACTTTATATGTAAAGTATTGTTCACTTGAATTCTGTATTAATTCTATTGATTTCTTTTCTTTTTATTATTTTTCTTTCTATTCATTTAATGATTACATTTCGATGTTATATAAATTATGTATAACTCTCTCTCTCTCTCTCTCT
>JAQIXR010001190.1:0-14627 GCA_034700825.1 Quadroppia sp. Gr-Ori-00064
CTTTTATTTCAAACCTTTATCATTCCTTTACCTTGCTCAATATTTTTATTTCCATTTAGACTAACAAAATAGGATATCACCTTGTTATTATACCGAAATAATTTTCAGAATCGGTTCAGAAAAAATCAAATGCGATCATTTTTTTTTAAGTTGGACATTGTTATGTCTTTGGGTATATATAAGACATTGTATTCATGTTTGACTATCAATAGGCGACTCATACACGTCGGTGCGCTGTCAAGAGGGCCAGTGGCATGAAGTGCGCCACCTGAGCCTACCGAGCTCATTCTCAAACATCCATGGCCCACTGGACTCGGCCAACTTCATCAAGACCCATTCACTGATAGACGACGCCTATCTGTACATGTTTAAGGGCACCGACTTTTACATCTGTCCCGTCTATGGCAACGAAGTATTGAACAAAACAATGGAAGTGTTTGACTGAAACTAATTGTTTCGTTTCATTTTTATTGCTCAGGCATGCAATGGCCCCCTATCTATAGTGGACCACTTCTTCCGGTTCGACGAGGACTGTGGCCTCAACCCTAAGAACAGGAACGCAGCGATTCTTCAGTGGATTATAATCGGAATAATTATCATAGCTTTGGCTCTGCTTTTCATAACGTGTTGTTGTTATCTATTTGTGAAGAGTTCGCGAAAAATCACTTTTTGGGTAAACGAGAGAAGAACTAAAGAGAGGAATAATGTCGGCCTCACGTATGAGGCCCTCAATGGGGGTCAGGTGGCCATCGAGACCAAACAGCCGCCCGTCGATCCGCCGCCTAAGGTATGGCTGAAATGAATAGTTTGGTTATAAAAGAAATTTAATTATTTGATAAAATGTTAGAGAAAAGTGAAATTGCATTTAAATTATGAGAAATGTTTTCTAATAATAATTAGCTTTTTATTGAATTTTTTTATTTTAATTTTAATTTGAATTCAATTTTGATTTTTTTGCACAATTTTTTGCACAATTATTTTGCAAACATTTATTGTAAAACATTTTTTTCATGTCTTTTTATTAGTTATTAATCTTATGTTTATTTTAAATATTAGTTTTTATTTATATTTTTCTTATATTATTCTTATATTATTCTTATATTATTCTCGTATTAGTTATTATTTGTTTGATTCTGTGTTTCTTCTCTTACAGAAAAAACTGATTACATCCCTTTAAAACTCACATCACATGAACATCACATCCAATGCTCAGATTTCATATAAAAATACAACACAAATGTCATATAATATATAATATAAGAAATATATCAAACAAAAAACACAGTAATAAACAGCTTATTATTATTTGATTTTAATTAACATATTATATATGAAAAAGATATTAATTTTTTGAATGAGTTTTTATTTTATTTGTGAATGAGTTTTGAGTTTTTAATGCAGTTATTCTTGAATGTGAATGACGTGAATGTGTACTCAAAAGTAGTGATATTTTTTGTGAAATAACTTTGTTTTCCATTGAATTCATTTATTGAAAATTCATTTGTTATATTCGTTACTGAATCTGAATATTCTTTAGGCGCAAACAACTAATGGGAACGGAGTGGACGACCAGTTGTTGGCCAACACGCCCTTCATCGACAGCAATGGCAAAGAATAGAAGATCACAACTAATAATAATAATAACTTAACAGACAATTAGACGACAAACCAATTGAATGAATAAAAAAGAAGTTTTGAATTAAAATATTTAATCAAAAATAAATATTTTTTAGTGAATTTAAAATTCATTTATTTGTGACTTTAATTTGTTTTCACTCATTATTATTATTATTAAATATTTTTTGTTAATTATTTTCAACGATTTTGTCTCAAAACCCAAATTAATACATAATTATCATAATATCCTTCTTTCAGATCTGATATTTAATAGTGTTTTTTTGTATGTGTTTTTTGTCTCTCATTTCATGTTTTGAATAATGAATAAAAAATAATACTTTAATTGAATGAAAAGTTTATTTCATTTGATTTTGTCTTTAATTTGTTTTGTGATTTCAAAGACTTTTTTGCTAAACATATTCTGCGAGACAATAGTCATATGAGGCGATGGACTGACAGATGGGCTGACAGTCTTGTGGTTAATATTAACTCATATTTTATTCACAGATTGAATGCGAAACCGATATTTCGTATGGGTTTTATCAATGGGAAATGGATTGGCACCGTATGGCCAGTGCCTTACGAGATATTCTGGGTCTGTTCTGTGAGAACACTCGCATCACATCCAATGACAACTTGTCATAAAATATAAGAACGTATTTTATGAACACATCTTTAACTGTGATATTCAGACCTTTTATAGACTACAAGACATAATGTTTTGGCAATTGTGTGTATTGTATGAAAAAGGTCTGAATGTATGAAATGTGTGAATGTATTGAAGGAATGTTTGTTCAAAACATCGTTTCAATTGATTTCAAGTCAAAAGAAATCAAAAGAAATGACAAAAAATGTAAATAAAAAACAAAACTTTTTTTCAGACATTATTTGAAAGGTTTTTATGTTTTAATTGTTTTAAATTAATGTCTAAATTGTGAGCCATTTATGAGATAATAGACCTCTTGAGTGAATGGCGCGAATCAGAGATAAACCGGTTATAAGTAATGAGAAATCAGTCGACAATACCGTCGATGACAGCAATGGCGGCGAAGAACAAGTGATGAACGAGTCGGTGGAGAGCAGAAGAAGTGATGTCGAGATGTTGTCCACCGAAGCGAATGTCAGTTCATTGACAGTGAATGAGCCGAAGAGGACGTTGTGTTCGGACATAAAAGTGTTTTTCTTGGAAACAAAACCAATGAAAAGTCAGTCACAATCGACTCAAACCATTGGACGACAGCCGAAGTCAATGCAATTGGCGTTCACTTCGATGAAGAGCAAGAGGTTTGACACCAATTGGATCAAAGAGGAAGAGGTGGTCACCAGAGAGTCGGTGTCTGTGTCCGACAAATGCATATTCATTTTGGACTCATTCGAGGGCAGAGCTTATGACCACTTGGTGTCCAAAAAGGCCCGAATCGTCGGCCCATTGGCTGTTCTCTACTGTTTCTCATCTGAATGTCAGAACCGATTCAAAACGATTCCGGAGAAAGCGATTCCGATATACAGTCAATGTATGCGCAAAATGAATGTCTGCTTCTCTGGCTTTGATGGCCAACGGAAGACGGATTTGGTTTCGATGGCAGAGAAAATGTCTGCAAACGTTCACAAAGACTTCAGCAAAAGAGTCACTCATTTGGTGACCGATTCCGTCCGCACGAAGAAGTACTCCGTGGCCAAAAGGATCGGTACGTCCGTTGTGTTGAGCTCATGGGTGGACGACTGCTGGCACGACCATCAGCACAACCTCTCGTTCGGCGGCGAAGAGTCCATTGTTAGCAAATACTCGACCAAAATGTTCAACGATCTCATAATAACTGTTTCGCAGGTCTTTTGCCCACAAATCCATTGCTATTATTGACTACTTTTGACACTTAGGTCGGAATCGATGAGAGAAATGAAGTGATGAGAATCGTTCGGCTCAATGGCGGCCAATACAGTCCTTCCCTCAAACTCACGGCACGTAATTGTCTTCTATTACTGAAGGAACCGAATGGAGAGAAATTCAAATACGCGCAAATGAAGTCAATCCCATGTCTTGACATCAAATGGTTGTACGAATCGTTCGACAAAGGCTATGCATTGCCTGAGGACCAGTACCTCATCCAAAGCACGCCTTCACAATGCCTTCCCTCGAGTCCACGATCGGAAGCGAATTCAAAGTCGAAAGAATTGAATTCAAATCATTGCAATCAAAACAATTCGAGTCAATCGCTTGACATAAGACTTGAGACGAGTCTTACATCCAATTTTAAAGACAATTCAAACGAAGAGATCATTAAAAAGATTGAAATTCTTAAAAAGAGCCGAAAAGAGGAGCCTTTCCTCGAAGGCTGCGATATATATGTCGTGGGCTTCGATCGACCGACGTTTGAGTGCATCAAATCGTGTCTTATATCCAGCGGTTCCGTCGTCTACAACGAGTTCAAGGATTTGGTCACTCATGTGATCGTCGGTCCGAATACCAGTGACGCCCAAATGGATCAGTTGTTGGACAATAAGTCATCGAAATTAGTGACAATCGACTGGTTCTTCGAGTCGTTCGCTCAAAACGAATGCTGTGATTGCAGTAAATTCGAGGTTAAAAACATGAAATCAGTCGAAGACAACACATCCAAACCATTGGAGACGAAGAGCACAAAATCCAAAGACCTATTTAAAGGTCCAGTGAATCTTTTGTGTCCCAAAACAGCTCAAAAAGCTCTTCAAAAGTTTAATAAAGAATCCATTTTTGACTCTAAACGAAATCACAAGTCATTAGGAGATCGAAAAAGTGATAAAATCGATGTCCAATGGAATGATGTCTCCAATGATGAAGAAGAATACAAATCAAACGAAGGTATTGAACAAAAACGTCGAACGAATGAGTCGTTGAGTTCTCATTCTGACAGAGAGACGACTGAAGACATTGATCTTCAAGTGGACGACACTGTGAAAGAGGTTTCAAAAACTGTTAGACCCCCTGACACCCCCTGGAGGTTTCTGTTCAGTGGTTACGACGACTCAACGAAGGATGAGTTGAGACAAATCGTGCAACAGTTGAATGGTTTGGTGTTTGACACGAATTATGTGACAGAAAGAGTCACTCATTTGGTTATACGCGACCCGTCGGCCACTGAGAAGACATTGTCTGCCATCGCGTCCGGCATTTGGGTCCTCAAAGAGGAGTATTTGTATGAGTCCAAAGATAAGGGGGTTTTCGTGGACGAGACCCCCTTTGAATGGGGCTTTCAAGTGAGTTGCGAAACGGAGACGAAGTCCGTTCGTAAGCGCCTAATGGTTTCGGCACTCGATTGGAGAAAGCATTTGACAGAAGAGTCACAAACGATGGGAAGGCGTGTGAAGGCCTTCGACGACTGGAAGGCATTGATTGTATTGGAGTCAAAGTTCACAATACCCTACAGTCAGGTCCTCAAGTGTGGCAACGCCGAAGTGGTTGTGTTGGACAGGGATTTGGACGAATCAGAGCTGAATGGCTTCACATATGCCTTCATCGACGACAAGACCGTCGATGAAATGTCGACATTCGCCCTAAAAGTGGCCAAACGGTTCCAAACGAGACATAAGTTGTTTAAAATTGATTTCATTAGTCATTATATACTAAACGGTCCAAAAAGTGACACAAAATTCATTGTAAGCAAGACTTTGGTCAGAGATCTACAGACCAACAAAAAGCGTGTCTGCGATGAGACCGAAGAACAGATGAAGTCATCGAAGCGTCGAAAATAGTGTTCAGTTTTGACATTCATTTCACTATTTTATGTATAAATGAGTTTAAAATGTATTTAATAATAAGTTTTAATGAGTTTTTTGTTTTAATTGTATTTTTAATTTGTTTTCTAATATAATACGAAATGTAATTCAAATATCATTTACTCAAATCGTTTGCAAACAAACGAATCGCTTATAAAATAATATGAAATGTTTTCAATAAAGAGAGAGAAAAACGAATTGTTTGTATAAATAAAATTATTGGAAATTTTTTGTGGCATTCAATCATTGAATAATATTTTTAGAACTAATAAAACAAAAATATTTGCAATTCTTTGCAATGTTGTGATAATGAAAACACTGTCCTTGGTCATAAATACACTGGTTCTACCGCTGTATTCATTTCACGAATATTTTACTATTTGTTTCTGAACACTGTTTTCGTTCATAACTATTGACTGTGTCTTTCATTTCGCGAATTTCTGTTTGCAAAGAATTATCACAAAAAATATATTCAGATATCGAAGACATTGTATAATCGGTCAACACTTTGGATATGACTGCAAACAAGCATTAGTTCACTGACTGTCACATCAGTTGTGAGAAAATATACGATATTTTGTGCTCTTTTTTATCGTTTTATAACTCATTTTCATATTATATTTGCATCAGAACTCACTTCAGATCAAAGGCTGTGACGAAGACATGATTTGCATATTTGGGTGAATGTAACGAAAAAATGTTATCCGTCTGTCCAACTGTTCAGTATAGCACTGGTGTCAGTGATGGCTGTTTTTTATTATATTTTGAATATATTCTTCAATTCTTTAATTCTTTACACTTTTTGTTTGCATTGATATAACATTCTCACAGAATCTGTTTTTGCACTCCAGGGTCAGCCCAACACAACCCAATGTCAGACATATAAGCCTCTAATGGACAGAATCGGCGGATGTAATAAACGCAAGAAATTCCTCCGTTTCCTAAGATTCCATAATTTCCTATTCAAAGTGAAGGGTCAGTTTTGGTACAAACCTATGGCCAGTGATTCGTGATTGCAGTCGTCGTTCACTCCATATATAAGACGAGAAATGATTTATTTCAAGTCAAACATCAGTCAGTCTTTTGCATAGAAAGCAATTTTGCGTTCAATTATTGTTTATAATGTTATCGAAGACTAACTTATCGTTAATTTCAGTTATAATAATATTATAAATATTTCTTTTTTATCGTTTATGACTTTGTAGTCTTAGAGACGAATAGACATTATTTTCGTTTTTAGTGTGAATTGTATTTTCGTCTCAAATATATTCATTGCAAAAATAAATAGATTTTTGTTTAGTGAAAAGTGAATAACGAATTGAATGATACAATCGGATAGATATCTGACTTATAGCAGACATAACATGACTTCGGATGTGATTACATTGACATCGTTTTTGCCTCCCATTCCTGTCCCCGTTGTCTCACTTCACAAGTACTTGTTGGAGAAGTTGGACCAACACAGCGACCAGTGCTTAGTAGGTGTGATAGGTTTGGGCGGTTTGACTCATTCCTGTTTAATATCTCTTTTTGAATATTGATATAACTCTTGAATGAATGCAATTATAGCTATAATTGTCGTTAATATTAACTCATATTTTATTCACAGATTGAATGCGAAACCGATATTTCGTATGGGTTTCATCAATTGGAAATGGATTCGCGCCGTATGGCCAGTGCCTTACGAGATATGGGTCTCAAAGAAGGCGATATTCTGGGTCTGTTCGGTGAGAACAGCTATGAATATGTGACGCTATATTTGGCCGGTCTGATGGCCGGTGCCATCGTTTATGGGATCTCATCCAACGATTCGTTTCGTAATTATTAAACAAAATATAATTCAAAAAATGAAATAAATTTCAATTTTTTAGAAGAAATTTCAGACAAAATAATTCAACGAAACATAAAATTGTTTTGCATTTCACACAAAAATATTTCAATCGCCAAACGAATCAGTGAAGGCATACCAATCGCACAGGTATGTGATGTGACAAATGCTTTGAAGAAATGATATTTTATTAAAGAATTTCTCCATAAAGAAAATCATTGTCTTTAACGGCGGAAACAAATTGAACGAAAAGTTTGAATTGTATTCACATTTGATTGACTCAAACGAACCGATGAGTAATGACTTGATATCGATACCAATGGATCCAAAACAAAGTGAATGTCTTATATTGAGCACAAGTGGCTCTTCTGGTCGTCCGAAGCCAATAGCCTTCACACACTATAGCGTTGTGTCGGCGCTCGAAATCACTTCCTATCCCATGGTCTTCGGGTACACACAGAGCGAAGTGGTTTCATCTCATTGTGAATTCGCTCATCAAATGTCAATTTTGCAAATATTTACCTCCATTTCCACCGGAAGTAAAATCGCTTTAATGCCTAAATACGAACAAAAAGATTTCGCTAATTATGTAAAGAAGTATCGAATCAGTGCTGCAATACTTACCTCTTCGGCGATCATATCTCTGGTGAAAGCCCCTGAAAACAGTGTCGAAATGCCATCCCTGGCCAAAGTCATCAGTTGGGGAACGGTATTATCGAAGACTATTGCGAACGCATTCATTAAACGCTATAATCATATCAAAGATCTGAGACAAGGATTGTTCCAAAGCGAATGTATGGCACCGATAGCTCTCATGATTAAGAACTCTTCAGAATATGAGTCAATCGGTCCGCCCATACCTAACACCCGAGTCATTATCAGAGACATTGATAGCGGGGAGAAGTTGTCGGCCAATCAGATCGGAGAGATATGTGTGCAAAGGGAAGACGGTTTATGTCAGCGCTATTTGAATACGAGAGACGACGACAAAACACCCTTTGATTCCGATGGTTGGCTTCACACCCGAGACCTGGGCTTTTATGACGAGGACAGGCTGTTGTATATGATTGGAGCCATGGATGATATGATCAGAACTGGCAATACTTTGATCTCGTCGACAGAATTGGAAGAATTTCTACTCTCTCTGAACGTCGTGTCCGAAGCGGCTGTGATAGCAGTTCCCGATGAAGAGGTCGGACAGACGGCGGCGGGTTTTGTTGTCATTAAACCTGACTTTGATCTCAAAGTATCTGATAATGAAATTCTTGATATCGTTAACAGTTAGTGAATAATCAAAACATTTTTTGGTTTGAAAAATATATTTATCACAACTTTTTTACCCATTTTTTCAGATCAATTGCCGAAGAAAAAGAAGTTTAAATTTATTTATTTATTGAAAACTTTGCCTAAAACTAATTGCGGAAAAATTATGAAACGTTTGCTGAGAGAAGAACTCTATTATAATATAAATAAACAAAAATTTTGATTTTTATTAATAAAAATGAAAAACTAAAATGACTTCAATAATAGAACTCCTATTGAATAACATTAGGGGACTGATAGGTAATGTGCAATAGTTTCTAAACTTTTATACAACTATTTTATGAGGCGATGGACTAAAGGTTATCACCCAAACACTAAGACCTGGCTCACAATCAATCAATCAGTGCATTGACACAAATGAAACAAATGATAAAATAGTCGAAACTGTTATTCGTTTCACTAAAAGTAATACCAATTATAATGTCTTATCGAAACAAATACTTTATTCGTCTCTTTTTTGTATTAAATATCGATTTTGTGAACCAATCATTTGTTTATTCCACTCACAAGTGGTTCACAAATCTATGTCTTTAACACAAATATACTTTAAATCGTTATCTTTTGCTTTTCGGATACAGATATAACTCATAGACTTTGTTGAGTTTGAAGTCATTATTATTATAAAAGTGTGTGATATCACAACTCAGACAATATTTCTCATCAATAGTTTTGTTTAAAGAATATTTAAAATGATTTAAAAGAAATTTATAAATTGAAATCAAATTTACTTCAAATGTTTGATTACATGAATAGTAATCAACGAATTGATTGCAATCGATATAAATATTGAAAAAATTTGAGACAATTTTAATGCAATGTTTTTTATATTAAAAAGTTTTTTATTTGTATCCATTGGTCATCTGTAGCACCGGGTTCATGGCAATGTGAACAATAACCAAGGTCTATTAGTCATAGCTATGAACAGATCTGAACTACATTTTGACAATTGGTATGCATTTTGATTACAAACTTTAAAGTGATTTCAAATCATGCGATGAATTGACTCAAAGGAGAAAATAATATTGAAATCAATGTAAAGTCAAATGCATTAACCAATTGTCAAAACAAAGATCAGATCTGACTATAAATGCAAACAATATTATCATTTATTTGTATTTTTCAATACTTCAAAACTAATTAATCCTTATTTACAATATTCTCGGTCTCTTTCACCTCGAAATCGCAGTTATTTTGCACTCGATTTGCACTTCAATAGCCGTAAGGCATTTAAACAAAAAAATATATACTTTTAGTGAAAAGATTTTCAATAGTTTTCTTTATGTGAATAAAGTTTTCAAAAAATTGCAATAATTTTAAAGTGTGTTAAAAATGGAAAAGTTTTGTGGATCAAAGTTTTGGGTGAGTTTTCATTATTAGTAATTTATTGTTGAATTTGATTTGAATTAAAACCCTATCGTAAAGGACACTAAACTGTCGTGGGATACATACCAGTTGCCGGACTTCACCATTTGCTTCGAACAGACGGTTCTCGTCTGGATTCCATGCGCTCTTCTATGGCTTCTAAGCCTTTATGATTGGTATAAAATATACTTCGATAACAACACAAAACCCATTCCGTGGACAATAATAACCATAACTAAGATTGTAATCAAATGTTTTCTTACGTTCTTTTGTGTTAAAAATATTTTTTTTTATTCAAATTTAATATCAATTTCTAGTTATTCTCATTTGTATTATTGGCCCTGAGTTTGGCCGACCTCTTCGACACTGTATACAAATACGTGAACCATAATTATTTCATATATGCCGACGAGTTGTTCACACCTATCATCAGGTGCTTAACATTCGTGAGTTTGTAATGAGAAATGATTTCACACATGATTTACATGTTATATATGTTTAGTCTTATGTAATATTCCTATTGCGAGCCCATCGCCGGCACGGCATCAACTCATCCGGCGCTGTATTCATATTCTGGTTAGCGTTGACATTAGGCGCGGCCGCAAACTATCGGACAGTCATTAATATGGTTTTCAGTGATGTATGAATTGATTGATATTTTTTGAATCAAATTTATCTCTAATTATCGATAATGTCTTCAATGCAGAGGAGATTCAATGTGACCATAGATTACTATACATTCACTTCGCGAATGATTTACTTTCCTATGGTTTTCATTCAGTTATTCATTTCGTGTTTTTCTGATATTTCATCAAAAGGACATTTCATCAAAAATCAAGTAACTATTGATTAAAAATTTTTGTTAATTTTAATGAAATTTGGTTTTTTGAAAAATTTTTATTTATTTTTAAATTTAATAATGTTTTCATTTATCTTAAAGAATGTCTGTCCGGAGGAGTTGTCATCATTTCTCTCCAGAATGACCTTCTCGTGGTATAACTCCATGGTATGGAAAGGCTATAAAAAGCCGATCAAAGCTGAAGACGTCTGGAGTTTAAGCTATAAGAACACAACGAAAGTCATACTCAAAATGTTTGATAGGGTTTGGATTCCGACTGTCGAAAGTGAGAAGGAGTTGGCGATGAAGAGTGTATCACATGGAGAGCCCGTCATAACCAACATCAGTATTACCGGTGCTATCATAAAGACCTTTTGGCCGGGGATGTTATTCGTGGGATTCATTAAGTTGTTGTCGAGTAGTTTAACGTTTGTCAACCCATTAGTTCTCGACCGTCTCATCAATTTTATGAATCCCACCAGCGCTGAGCCCAACTGGAAAGGCTATTTATACGCGTTCCTAATGTTTATTTCACCAATGTTTGAGTCATTGCTTAACAGTCAATACGAATACCGAATAAATGTGATAACAATGAGAATCAGAGCCTGTGTTATATCGACGATATATCAGAAGGCATTAGACCTACGCTGATAGCAATTCCTTTTAATACCTTTCCTTTATTCGTATACAGAGTCTAAAGTTGTCCAGCTCTGGGCGCAAGGACTTCACCACAGGTGAAATTGTGAACTTAATGTCTGTCGACTCACAGCGAATGGTCGGTATGTTATGGTATATCACAACCGAATGGTTCTCATAATCGTTAAAATTTGCGTACATTTCAAAAGAGTTCATAAATATGGTCAACCAGTTATGGTCGGCGCCCTTCCAGATAGCACTGGGTCTGATACTGTTGTGGCAGCAGTTGGGTGTGGCCACTCTGGCCGGAATGGTGCTGATGTTGTTTCTGGTGCCGTTGAACGCCTACTACACGACCCGAATGAGATTCGTTCAGATAATGGTAATGAAGGAAAAGGACAAACGAGTCAAACTCATGAGTGAGATATTGAACGGCATAAAAGTGCTCAAACTGTATGCGTGGGAGACGTCGTTCAGAGACCTGGCGATGCGGTTCCGGACCAAAGAGTGTTTCCATTTGCGTCGGATGGCTATATTGAACGCAGCGATGGTCTTCACGTTCAGTTGTGCCCCTTTTTTCGTACGAATCGCTTTAGTTTTGTCACATTTTTACTAATAATTGTTTTTTCTTTTTTGTTGACCCCCTGTTTCAGGTGGGTTTGGCCAGCTTTGCCACCTTTGTTCTCATCTCATCCGACAATATCCTTAACGCCAACAAAGCCTTCGTTTCGTTATCTATATTTAATATAATCCGTAAGAATTGATGAAAATCATTGCATATGAAATCCATTTGTCTCTCCCTGTGTTGGACAGGCCTTCCGATGGGGTATTTGCCATTGATTCTATCCATGGGTGCTATGGTATGTGTGCTGTGATTATAAGAAATTAAAGTCTTTATTTCATTGCCTTAAATCAGTTCTTAGTGTCTGTCCAGAGGATCGACAAATACCTGAACGCGGATGAGATCGACGACGATATCATCAGTCATGACAAGCATATTAAAGCGCCGGTAGTCGTAGAGAACGCCGCCTTCGCTTGGGCTAAAGGCCAGTCGCCTATACTTAATAACATATCGTTCAAAGTGGGCCGAAGGAAATTGGTGGCCATTGTCGGTCAGGTGGGCGCCGGTAAGTCGTCTCTGTTATCGGCACTATTGGGTGATATGGAGAAACAAAAGGGAACGGTCAATACGAATGGAAAGGTAGCTTATGTGCCACAACAGGCGTGGATTCAAAACGAAACCTTAAAACAGAATATTCTGTTCGCGAGTGAATACAATGAGATGCACTACAAACGGGTTCTGGATGTCTGTGCTCTCGAACCCGATATGAAAATACTGGCCGCGGGAGATATGACCGAAATCGGGGAAAAGGGCATCAATTTGTCGGGCGGTCAGAAGCAGAGGGTGTCGTTGGCCAGAGCTGTCTACGCGAATGCCGACATATATCTATTGGACGACCCTTTGAGGTATGGCTTATGACTATTGTATGTATGTTTGGCTTATGAATCGACTGTCCCTTTAGTGCAGTGGACGCACACGTGGGCCGACATCTGTTTGACAAAGTCATTGGTCCGAAAGGAATGCTTAATAATAAGACCCGGATATTAGTGACGCACAGAATATCTTTTCTGCCATTTGTTGATCAGATAATTGTTCTCAAAAACGGAACTATTTCTGAATTCGGAACTTTTGACGACTTGGTCACAAATGATGGCGATTTCGCCCAATTCGTGGCCGAATATATTGTGGAACAGTCGGACTCAGACATACCCGAAGAGGACATGGAGCTAATGGAAGGAATAGCGGACAAGATTAAGCCAATGCTCGAGAAGACGATGTCTTTCAGCGAGTCTATGGTCTCCGACGGCAGTGATATATCGAAGAAGAAGTCATCGATATTTCGTTCGTCGAGTCATTTGTCGACACAAACCGATGAGAAGAGGGTTCAGGAGAAGAGGTCGTCGCCGGTGAGACCCAAACGCGTCGGCAGATTAATCGACGACGAGTTGTCCGAAACGGGTTCTGTCAAAATGGATGTCTATAAACGATATGTGCAGACCATCGGTGTATTCATTTGCACAGGTATTATAATGTCGTTCATGGCGTCCAATTTGGCCCAAGTGTTCGGCGGTTTATGGTTGAGCCAGTGGTCTAACGATGCGCTCGACCCCAATAAGACCGGGGATACGGGTCTGAGAGACATGCGTTTAGGGGTTTATGGGATGTCCGGTGTGTTTGAGGCCATCTTCACACTCACGGCCACTTTGGGCGTAAACTTGGCCTGTATTCGAGCGGCACAGGTATTACACAACAATATGTTGGCGCATATAATACGAGCGCCGATGAGTTTTTTCGGTGGGTTTGGCCTTAAATACAGTCTTAAAGTATTGTTTGAATTCGTATTCAATTCATTGAATGTCTTTAATATCAGACACGACACCAATCGGTCGTATTCTCAACCGCTTCTCCAAAGACATCGACACCGCAGACATGTCTTTGCTCTTCAACTTACGAATGGGAATAATGCAGTTCTTCAGGACTATCGTCGCCTTCGCTATGATATCACTGGAGACGCCGGTAATACTGGCCGTCATTCTGCCCCTGACTGGCATTTATTACTTGATTCAGAAGATATATATATCCAGTTCTCGTCAGCTCAGACGCATTGATTCCACCACCCGTTCCCCTATCTATAACCACTTCAGTGAGACAGTGAACGGTGTGGCCAGTATTAGGGCGTATGGAGTGTGCGATCAGTTCATCGATGAGTCCAACAGAAGGGTTGACGCCAACCATATGTGTTACTACCCGTCCTTTACGGCCAGTCGTTGGCTCGCAATCAGACTTGAATTCCTTGGGTATTGTATTGTGTTTTTGGCCGCACTGTTCGCTGTCTTATCGCGATATACGCTAAGCCCCGGTACGGCAGGACTGGCCATCAGTTATTCACTGAACATCACATCCATATTAGGAATGCTCGTCAGATCTGCCACTGATTTGGAGACCAATATTGTGTCCGTTGAGAGATGTCTCGAATACACAGAGACAGTGACTGAGGTATGGATTGTTTGCAAGGGTTTTGTCGACAAGTTTTAAAGATTTTATTTGTGCCCCTTTTAGGCCGAGTGGTATAACGACGTAACAAAGCCTAAGCCTGAATGGCCTGAAAGGGGGGAAATCAAATTCAATGACTACAGCACTCGATATCGAGAAGGACTGGATTTGGTTCTAAAAAACATTACTTTAGAGATCAAACCCAAGGAGAAGGT
>JAQIXR010001191.1:0-14604 GCA_034700825.1 Quadroppia sp. Gr-Ori-00064
CTGTATACGAAGATCCGCTCATGCGGTGGCTGTGGAGACGGGGGATAACAAACGGTGCGAAAAGTATTACAAACAAACAATTCTTTGAATAATTTACTAATTAATTAATATATTTTATAAATAGAATTAAACAGAATATTTAACAAAATTTTTGCCAAATTCTGACTTGAAATTCATATTCGAGTGATTTTAAATGTTTTTATACATAATTGAAAATCACTTTTCTTTGCGAACTGTAATAATGATATTCAATGCTAGAAATACATGTCATTTATTGATGACATCAATTGACAATATACCGCCTCAAATATAACCCGGGTTTAAATATAAATATGTAATTCTTTTGATATAAAAAATAATCATTATTTTGATTAATAAAAAATAAATTTTATTTGACATTCATTTGTGTTATTATTTTTCAACGAATGAGACGTTGCTTTGAGTTCAACCCCAAAGCCGACACTTTTCTTTGCCATTCATTTTTGAGTCGGCGCTACAGCTGAAGGCTTCGGAAAACTCGGGAAAGTTGGTCAGAGAGCCGACGACTCGGGCATTATATAAGCTATGCAACGTGTCGTCGTGGAGTCGGGTGCGTATGGCTGTCGGGCCAAAAGACGAACAGAAATACTATAAAAATAAACATAAAATATAATAAAATTCAGAAAAAATTCATTTATTTTTGTCTCACATTTGCGAACGAAATGAAGAATAACTTTTCATAAGAATAGCCGACCAAAACTCCGGGCAATTTTTCATAGCTATCCGGATATTTTTGGCGATATAATTGCATTGCCTAAACAAAAAGTACCCTTAGTATATCACTTTCCATTCAGCCTTTGCTTACCCTATAGGCCAGTCGAATACCCCCGTTATCGGCAATATTCTCGCCAAGAGTTGTGCGTCCGTTGAGCTTCACTGTAGTCCCGTTCCCATCAATCACGTACTCAAAGCGATCGTATTGTTTGACAAAACATTCGGCCCTCTCATCGAAGGCGGCGATACTCTCATCGCTCATCCATTTCCTTATATTTCCATTTTTATCGAAAAGTCTTCCTATTTATTAAATAATTATATTATTGTTTTTGTTATTCCCAAATACGACTGTCCCAATCAAATACCCTCATTATCGAATCCATGGCTCATCTCATGGCCTATCATTCGGCCCAACGGACCAAAGTTTAAATACCTGTCCAAATGGAAAGGTATATACTAAATGAATGTGATTTTTATTGCACTCATACATCGGTTGGTTGAGTTGATACCAAGGGAACTGAGCGGAGGCCATAGGTATGTCTATAAACAAACACTGTCACAAAAATCAGCCATTCCTACTGACAACTGTCCTCAAAAAAATCACTTACAAATGCCATTCTCAGTGGGATCATAGGCGGCGCTGACACCAGTGACGCCTGATATCCAGCTCTGGCTGTGAACCGAAAAAAAATAATTATTACAGTAATCATAAGGACATAAAAAAAACTCCCGACTCGTATCGCATGGGTTGGGACAGTTGTCTCAGGTTTGCCGCTTGCAATACAGCGAACGCCTTCACCACTGAAGACATGAATGTTTTCTCAGAAAAGTTTGAATACTATTAACACAAAAAAATATATTTTTTTAGCTTCAAAAATCATTACAAAAATACTTTGCATTAATTTTTCAATTCATACCCCTTTGAACTTATCCTTCAAGTACTGATCATCATGGATATAATCATGGTAAGCCACGTGCACACCCATCGCATGCAACTTCTCCAGTGCCAACTCTTTCGTCTTACTGTCCATCCATTGATTATCGTTAAGCGACTCATTGAACGCCTGTCTCTCGAAAGCGATCATCTCTTTCAGCGCCTTATCATTGCTGGCGTTCCAGTAGTTGTCGCTATAGGCGCGAAACATGAGATCATTCATGACATGCGTTGAATAGGACAGACAGGTTTCGGGCAGATCGGCCATAGTCGACACACCCGTCCACTCAAGCATTTTAGTTGTGGTGAATTTGCTTAATATTGACGCCAATTGAGAGCCGATTAGTGTTGCGATTGTACTGAAAAATCACATAAAATTCTATTGATTTTAATGTAAAACAAAATATAAAATATTATTTCAAACCGTTTTGAAGTGTTTTTCACTATTGTTTCAAATGTCTTAAGATATTCTCTATTGGCCACAATCGAGTCACTGTCCGATAAAGTAATGTCCACTTTCTTAAGCACACTGTTCAAGATTTTTCGATAATTGACACCTGGATACTGATCCAGGTCTTTGACGGAGAGCTTATACTCATTGTAATTGTCGATATAATCCGTAAAGTTCTCGAGAAATGTCGGAATTTTCTCTAATTCACTTCGAACTGCTTTAACGGCATTCATGTCATCAACGAATATATTCTTATCAATTGTGGATCCTTTTAGAGTTTCCGCGATCATCATCAAGGGCTCAAAGTCATCTTGGTCAGCCATAAGACCCTGATAAATACTCGGCTCATATCGCGTCTTAGAATCACTTAACATATCTCCAGTATTTGACGACTGAGACAACTATCAGAATATAAGACGTCAATCAGTTCCTATCATATAAACCATGCGAGGAAGGGGTGGGTAAGGGGTGTGTGTCTTTTGGGTGAGGGGTTTAATGGAAAACATAGCGCACATACCATTACGATAGGTTGCGATGTGTTTGTCATATCAATCGATATTTGAATGTTAAACAAAATTTTCGTCTCAAACAATTGGTTTAATTCGATGAGAATGTCTTCGACATGGAATGAGGTGTCATTCCATTCCGGGTCAAGTATTGGCCAATTGCCCACACGTTTTAAAAGGTCCCGAATAATATCGAGGTCTCGTTTTTCATGTGAATCTCTATTCTCTATAAAGTGTATGAAAATTAAAAAAAATAATATTTTAAATAAAAGTTTCATTCAATGAATACCAATATCGACGCAACCCTTATAGAAGTTGATCAAAGGGTGCAGATATTCAGGTGCGGTGTCTGTGGAACTTGTATTAAAATACTCTGTATTTGCAAATAATAATAAGAATTTTAATAAAATTTTTGTTCAAAACATATGATAACAAACCAATCATTTTGTTCATCACTTCAACCGCAAGCAAATCATGTAGGTCTATACTATCATCCGACCCCTTCAAAGGGTGATCTCTAGCCCAACCGCCACACGAATACTCATAGAAGTCATCGCACGGATCGATTGAGGCGTTCATCGATGAGAGGAAATGATTGGCTTTGAATGAAAAATATTTTTGTTTTTAAAAAACATTACAAAAAAAATATAATAAAATAAATACCAATTTGTTTGCATTCATTCGTTTCACAGATATTGTCTGAAAAAAAATAAAATTAGAATTTTATTAATATTTTAATGAATCAAAATTACAACAATTTTTACCCGCGTTTGAAATGATGAAAATATTCAACAGAATTAAAGAATACATAAAATATTTCAAAAAATAAAACATTTTTTATGAAAATTTTAAAATAAAAAACTTTTAAACAATTTTTTTGCTTAAAATTCTTTAATGATTAATGAAAATCAAAAGTAAAACACTTTATATATGAAATTTTGGTGATAGAAATGACTCACCTCTCATACCTGTGCTCTCATTTAATGCTCAATAATTGTATTTTGTAGGAACGGACGATAATGTCTGACGACATCTGCAAGAATTCACGCATTCGTTAATCGTTGTGGAATTGTATCAATATTTTACATGTTGTACAGAAACAGTGAAAACTCTCTGCGCTGTACATGTGGTCGAGGGCATCAGTGGACAGTCGTGTCGTCTGTCTCATGTATTTTGAAAGTATTTTTTTTTTGTCATTTCTTTTGTATAATTATTAATGAACTGTCCTTTATTTGGGCGATATATTGGGCACCTGACGGCTATGTGCGCTCTGGTACACTTGAATCATATGAATGACTAATTACAGATTCAATCTGTATATTATCATTGGGTGCTGATAGAATTAGTGCAAGTGCACAGTGGATCCAAATCGGCACCTGTACTAATCCTATCGATTCTAAACTGTGATATCGAAAGAGTAGTAGAATTATAGCTAAAGAAATGAATTCCTGCAGATGTTGTGTCACAGACATTATCATACAGTGCCATCACTAAATATTAAGCACAGGTATTATATGACTCATTTGTGACAACAGAAATCATATATAAAATGAGTTTATTTTTTCATTCAAAACAATTAAAGAATTTTAAAGAAAATAATTTTATTATTAAATAGTTTTTAAAAACATTTTTATCGAAAAAATGATATATTTTTTGAAATATTTTATTTATTCATTAATTCTGTTCAATTTGACTCTCATTTCAACTGAGGGTAAAATTTGTGAAATTTATTCTAAATTATTGTTTACTAAATGAAAACTATTTATTATTTTCAGACAATATCTGCAAAAGAAATTAATGCAAACAAATGGGTAATTAATTTATAAAAAAAAATCTGTAAATTTTTAGCTAATAATTCATTTATAGCCGAAGCGACTTTCACTCAATTGAAAGTGAAAAATATTGAAAAATCTAATGCGATATCACATGACTTAAACCACAATCTTATCCGAGAGAATGTGTTAGAGTTGGCCAAAGATATCATTATTTTTATCAAATATAAAATAAATTCATTATTTGTGATAAATATTTTCGAAGAACATTTCGAACGGTATATAATCTATGAATTGATGACCTTGGTCATTGTGCACTACCGGCAAAAATTTATTAAATATTTAATAATTTTTTTTATTAAAAAATTTAATTCTTCTATTTATAGGACAATAAATAATTATTCTCAATTTTTGACCACACATAACATATGATAAATATTTTGAGGTAAAAGCGATTATTGATAAAACACATGACAATTATACAGATATATGACTGTAAATCTCGATGTTATCTATCAGGTGGTTATGATAAATGTTTTTCTTAATGATATTATATATGAGATAATAAATGTTATATATTTTAAAGTATATAAAGAACTTTGAAATTAATGTAAACTTTGAGTGAAAAAAATTCACAAAATGCTAGACATGTATTCCTGGCTATGCTATGCATTTCTAACACTGATTCCAGTGTTTTATTGGTAGGAATTTTGTATAAAAATTACTTTTATTAAGCATTTTATTATTAATAATCATTTCTATACTATTTTAATTTAAAGGCTTTTAAAGCGAAATCATAACTACTGGTCCAAAAGGGGTATAAACGGACCCAAACCGATACCGGTTTTCGGAACACTATTGTATCAATTGTTTACTAGAAAATCGGATTTAGATGTGAATTGGCTTAAAAGATATGGCAAAATATATGGGTAATTAAGAGACTTATTCTTTACCACTCCATCTCTGGTAATTAAACCTTGATCATTTTGATTTATTTAACGATAAACAGCACATACGAAGGCAATAAGCCTGTCCTACGTGTGGCCGACCCGGCGCTTCTCAAACAGATTCTCGTCAAAGATTTCCATGCGTTCACGAACAGAGATCAGGCCTCGGCCCCAATCAGACACCCCATCATCGATAGGAATATGGCTATTCTTGAAGGCGAGGACTGGAAACGGGTTCGCTCTATAGTGAGCCCCACATTCACTTCGGGCAAAATGCAGAGAATGTATCCAATGATCAAAGAGTGTTTGAATGACTTAATACAAGCACTCGATGGCTATGCTATGAGTGGAACCGATGTCGATATGAAGGCAATGTATGGCAACTACACACTGGATGTGATCAGCACCTGTGCCTTCGCCACACGTGTAGACCCCTATAAAGACCCGGACAATCCGTTTATAGTGAATGCTCAACGCATCTTCGAGTCGTCCACGAGGAACGTCATCTACAATTTTATCGTGTTATTAGCGCCGAAAGCCATACAGAAGTTCATTGATATGACACCTATAGTGTCATTACCGGCCGTCGACTTCTTCGTGGGCTTTGTTCGCCGTCTACTCATTCAGCGCAAGAATAGTGAGAAAACGTATAACGATTTCATTGATCTCATGATTAATATGGAGAACAATAGCAGCGATGGTGTCGTCAGAGATAGCAATGATGCCATTGATTCACATCATGTAAATGAAGGTATGATAAAAATTTTGGACAGAATTTGTGATAATATTTTTAATGGCATTTTTCCACTGATATTCAGGTGAAGAAGAGTTAGCTATAAAACCGAAAACGCTATCAAATGTTGAGAAATATATGACAGAGGATGAGATCATTGGTCAGGCGTTTATATTCATAGTGGCCGGGTATGAAACGTCTGCGTCAACACTAGCCCATTGCACACAAGAGTTGGTATTGAATCCCGAAATACAAGAACGACTGTATGAAGAGGTGATGACAGCCGTCGACGCCAAGGGTGACATCGACTATGAAGTGTTGGCTAGACTTCCGTATTTGGATTCAGTCCTATCGGAGACACTGAGACTCCATTCGCCGGCCTTCGACTTAAGACGTATAGCCAATGAAGACTACGAGTTGGGCGACACCGGTATTACACTATATAAGGGACAGTCGGTTGAGATTCCCATCTTCTCCATACATTACTGCGAGGAGTTCTACCCCGAGCCCTATCAGTTCAATCCGGATCGCTTTATGCCAGAGAATCGCCACAAAATAACTCCCTATACATACCTGCCCTTCGGTTCGGGGCCACGAAATTGCATTGGAATGCGATTGGCATTACTGGAGGCGAAGCTGGCGTTGGCTCAGTTGGTCAGACATTACAGAATTATCCAAACACCGGGCACTGATGTACCGGTGCGGCTCACGAGGGGTATTATAGTTCATTCCCCTGCGAGAGTGATCGTAGGACTCGTTAAACGAGATTTAATATAATTACAAATTAAATGATTTCATGAATTTGTAAATAACTTTCAAAAAACATTTTATGTAAAATATTATCAAATTCTATAAAACAAATTTAAAACAAATTCTTTATTCATTTGAAGAGAATATTCTTTAATAAAGAAATAATTCATTTTTGAATTCAATATCTCATTCTATTCCATGTCTAACCCCATAGAACACATTTATTGCTGGGATTCATTTTAGTGCCGGCCTTACACTGGAAGGCTGTGGCGAACTCCGGCATATTTGCCAGGGGTCCGTTCACTCGGTCACCAAAAATTGTGTGATCGTTGTTCACGAGTTGGTCAATGAGTATATCGCGACCCAGTGTTGAGCACCAGTCCTACAGTTACAGTAGAAAGGAAAGTAGTGTTTAAGTGAAAGAAAATACATTACATTTGACTCGCATTCGCATAAGAGATGAAAAACAGTTTCTCGTCGGAAAAGTTGGACAAAATTCCGGGTAATTTCTGTAATTCATTTTTACTCTTATAGATTTGCATCGCCTGAATGTGAAGGAAGGGTTAATTTAAATAATGTATTATATGTCTCATTATCATTGACCAAGATCACCTTATATGCAATTCTGATGCCTCCGTTGTCGGCGACATTCTCTGCCAAAGTGTTCAAACCGTTTGCCTGTTGTTAGGGAAAGACATGTTAACTATTGTTAACTACATATCCCATTCAAAGACCCATACCTTCACCGTCTTTCCCCCTCCGATGTCATACTCGAAGTCATTGTATTGACTGACAAAACATTTGGACATTTGATCGAAAACTTCTTTACTGTCATTACTGATCCAATTGCGAAGGTTTGCCTTTTCGTCCAAACGAACGCCTGTGACATATGGGACAGTCAGCTAATGTTTAAGGACTAACACTTAGTATATACCGTTCGGGTCGAAGCCATGGTTGATCTCATGGGCGACAATCATTCCCAGGGTTGCAAAGTTGACTGACCTGTTTGTGAGCGATATATAAATGGGTTGTAATGTATGGACACGTATTATAGCACATACTCGGGTCGATTGAGTTGATAGAAGGGGAAGCCAATCAAACCGGCCGGTATGACTGTGTGGGAAATGTATCTTAGATACGGTATGACATATGACTGTCCAAACACTCACAGATTTGGTTATAGAAATACCGAAACAGGGCGTCAACAACCATAGGAGATATTGCTGATCCCCAACCGCTATTGGAAATGGATGTTAGATTTTAGAGAATTGTTATACAATTTTGTATTACTCATTAGTGGGAACGGGATGTCGGAGTCGGTTCAGGTTGTCGTATATTCTGCTCGAATACATTGTCAATATTGAGGACAGGAATGAGTTCTCAGAAATGTTTTCAAACTTTTCATTCAATTCAAAAATATATTATTTTTTTCGTATATTTTATAAACAATTCTTTGAATACCTTTTTGTGAACTTTTTCTAATAGGGTGTCGTTTAGTATACACTCAGGGAATGCAATGTTTGCTTTGATTGCATGCAATTTCTTGAGCGCCGTCTCTTTTGTCGTTTTGTCCATCCATTTGCTGTCAGTCATCGTCACATCGAATGCATGCCTAATATTAGAGATAAGTTGTTTTAAGCCATCAATCACTTTGTGATCAAAGAGGTTGTCGTAATAATGTCTGGCCAATAGGTCGGGCATATAAATAACGGCCATCTTTAGACAAATGTGATTGGTATCATTGGCCATGAAACCCCCTAAACCGCCTGTCCATTGATCCATACGACTTGTAGTATAGCGAAGTAAATCCTTTGCGACATTAAATCCAATGAGTGTTGCGATTGTTCTATGCGTTCATTGAATGGCAAAAACAATTAAAATTCATTGTAATCTACAGTTGTTTTATGTGAGGAACTATACCTCGGTTTTGCATTACTAAGTACAGAACCCAACTTTTCAAGGAAAGTCTTATCTACAAGTATTATCTCGTCGTCTCTCAGGCCATCAAAGCCTTGATTCTTAAGAATTGTGTCCACAATTAGCCTGTAATTAACACCCAGGTATTGATGCAGATCTTTGGCCATCATTTTCATTGAGTCGTATTTGGATAGCGTCTCATCAAAGGTGAACTCTATGGTAATGTTTGCCAACTGTTCCCTGAGCACATTCACGGCGTGAAAGTCTTCTCTAAACTGATCCAGGTCCATGTTGGAGCCCTTCAGTGCCTGTGCTATCATTTGCATTGATTTGCTATCACTTTCTGTGTAATAGCTATGATAATCATCTTCGAAGCCATTCATTTTAGGCACAGGTATGCTGTTTTGGAAATGGCTCAGATCCTGGCGAAAGGCGGGGCTTGTTATCTGTGAGATGAGATGAATGGAAAGTATGAATGAGTATAACTGTTAATGAAAAACTAGTGACAAATTATACGGCAATCAGTGTTTGCGTTGAGTTTTGCAAATCATATATGACTTCAATATTGAGAATATTTAATGTTTTTCTCGTTTGAAATCCATTATACAATTCAATGATCGCATTCTCTACATTCCAGTGCTTTTCATCCCAGTGCTCATCAATTAGTGGCCAACCGCCCACTCTCTTAACAATATCCCGGATCATCTCAAAATCTCGGCCTTCATTCGAATCTCTAATATCTAATAAATGAATATTAAATGTGGTTTTTGTTAACATTTTTCTCTTGTGTTAACATTTCTATACCTGTGTTTATACAGCCCTTAAAGAAGTTGATCAATGGGTGCGCATATTTGGGATCCCTTTCCACTGAACACTCGTTCAGCAAATCTTAACAAAAAACTTATTGTAATATAAATGTAAATAATAATTAAATACCTATTAATTTATCGTTCAAATCATAGAATAAAGTTAGCCACCGATTTTCCATACTGTTCCCTTCAAGCGCTGGGTGCTCTTTGATCCAGGTGCCACACGAGTAGCTATAAAAGTCATCGCACGGGTCTATTGTGTCATCAATTGATGAGATGAACGCTTCGGATATTCATGAATTATTTGCTGTAAATTTACACAAATTTTTCTATACTTTAATTACCCGTTTGTTTGCATTCATTTGTTTCGCAGATATTGTCTGAAAATAATAATTTGTTTTTATTTAGTAAACAATTGTTTAGAATAATTTTGAAAAATTTTACCCTCAGTTGAAATGATAATCAAATTGAACAGAATTAATGAATAAATATAATATTTCAAAAAATATATCATTTTTTCTATAAAAATGTTTTTAAAGACTTTTTTTATAATAAATTTATTTTCTTTAATCTATTTGAAAAATAAACTAAATTTATATATGATTTCTGTTGTCACAAATGGGTTATCATTTTCTTCCTGTGCTATCCATTTAGTGATGGCATTGTATGATAATGTCTGTGACACAACATCTGCAGGAATTCATTTCTTTAGCTATTATTGTATCACTCCTTCGATATCACAGTTTAGTAGCGATGCATTGAATATATGTTTTTTGAAATAATGAATAAATATTTATTATTTGATAAAATAATGTGAAATTCAATCAAAATTAAAGTAATTTTTATTACAATGAATACAATGCATTGAATGACATAATTCAATGAATTAACATTTCTGTGATTTTTAGGAAATATGCGATCATTAAAACAATTTATTATTGAATTTGTTTTGAGAATAATTTCAATGAAAATACAAATACTTCGTAAAAGTGGGAATAATTGAGAATAAATAGTTTATAGCAATAGAAACCGATTTTTTTGACATTTTCTCTATTAATGACAATAACTTATAAATATAAATAGAAAATAAATTTAATTAATATTTTTGAGATTATTAACAATAATTTTAAATACTTTTAGTTTTAGTCGAATTGTAATTGTAATAAATATTTTCAATATTACAGTTGATAATAATTTTTGTTTTATTTTTTTTAAATATTTTTGATTCATTTAATTTTCATTTATTTTGTCCTTATTTTATATCCTATTTTTAAACCTAATTTCTATGATTAAACTTATTTTTGTCCAAACATACAAACCGTAAATCCAATAAACAAATACTTTCTTAGAATCTAAATATTTTAATCACAAAAATGTTGTCTATTTTAGAGCACTGTCCTTATTGTGGTCAACTCAACACAAATTTAACCCCAATTAATGCCTATATAAATAGGATAACAGTTCCTCAAAATATGCTGTATTTTACACTAAACATAAGTTTTGTTTCTCTTAATGTTTTTAAAAGTTTGTATTCTTTTTACAATGAATTTTCAATAAAATATTTTGTGCACAATATTTGAATTACAGTTTTCATTACAAACCACTGCTCATCAAAAACATTACAAACTGTAATTTCGTTATTAATCGTCTTTAATTACAAGTCGGCAGGATAGTATCCTGGTGAAATCCTGAACATTGGTTTTTTGTTGTGAAAGTGAATTTTGTGCCATTCAAATGATATTAGAAGATATTATCCCTATTGTCATAACAATCATACTTCTAATTATCATTACAATTAAATCCATATATTGTGTGGCAATAATCAAGATATTGATAAATGTTGGAAAAGCTATTGTTCCCTTAATTGCATTTAAGGCTGCAGAAGAAGCCGCAAATGCAGTGTTACGGCCGTTAAGCAATTATAACCTTTTGCCGCCAAACACTACCGCTATTTCACTCATCTAATTATGGGACGCAAAAAGTTGAGAAACAGAACAATTTCTACACCCGCTAAACGGACACAAATGACAGAAACACCACAATCAACTCAACATAATTTCACTATTGTTTCAGAAGAGGTTGTTCCTGGTCAATCAACAGCTATGGCAGAGAGATAGAGCATTTCATCCGATACCGAATCGTATACTCTTTCATCACAAACTGTAAGAAATAAACCTAAACTTCAAATCTATCGCGGGTTGAATGATAAAATTAATATCGAGAATTGGTTGAAAAGATTCGAAAAATTACAAAAAGAGTAACGACTTGTTTGATGTTTAATGAAAGACTGATTTTATTATATGAAATGCATTGCCTTTTATAGGACTTTTCGATACAGAGTTCAATTTTTACACATATGAGAAATTTCGAGAAACTTATGGAAAGTTCCTATGAATAAAGTTTATAACAAATAGTCATTCAGTGATCTAATGCTCATTGAGTTGAGGTTTGGGCCATAGGCTGGCCATGGATGGGGCGATTCATTACAATTTAATAGACATTATAACTAAATTCGCAATTCAAATCAACTTTAAAGATGACATTGATGCTAATTGTGGGATACCATTACTACACAAATACTTTTGCGAAAAACTTTACAATTATTATAACTGAATAACAAACACATTATTTTATATACTGTAATTTTCAACATTTCTTTGAAAATACATTTGATAGAGATTTAGATATTCAATGAAATGTCATTTCAATAATTTTGATGAAATATGCGATCATTAAAACAATTATCTGAAAGAAGAAAACAATTTATTATTGAATTTGTTTTGAAATAATTTTAATGAAAATACAAATACTTCGAAAAAGTGGGAATAATTGAGAATAAATAGTTTATAGCAATAGAAACCGATTTTGTTTTTTGACATTTTCTCTATTAATGTCAATAACTGTTAAATAGAAAATAAATTCAATTAATATTTTTAAAGATAATTTACAATATTTTTTAAATACCTTTAGTTTTAATCGAAGTGTATATAAATTGTGAAAATATTTCGAATAAATTAATTGAATGAATAGTTTGTATGAAGTCTTCAATTCGTATACAATTTGTGAAGAAATGAATAAAATTAAGAATAAAACGATAATATCGTTTAGAGCAATGAAAGTGAATGCGATTTTAATAATAATATGACTTTCACTGAAAATTACACAAAAAATACAAATATTTATTGAAGAGAACGTAAAGTATATAAATAATAAAAGATTTTTTGACCAAAACTTGTCATTAATATCTTTGATCTCTTTATGAATTTCATTCATTTTTATCAATAACTTCTGTATTATTAGCGAAGAAATGAATAATTGATTTTTGATGTCATTATTGATTGCTTTGACTTTTGATATCAAATAAAAACATATTAAATAAAAGTATAATAATTGGAATAAAAGATAATTGACTGTAAAATATCCCAAGAAACTAAAATGTGGTATTAATGACATTATTATAAATAGATTCAAATAATAGTAATAATTATTGTCTTCAACTAAATAGAAGAATACAATCGATTGGATTATTGAGAGAAATATAATCATAACCTTTGATAGAATTCTTATTATTTTTGGATATAATGTCATAATTCTTAGCATTTGTTTGACATCGGATTTATTGTTGAGACCAATACTTATGGGCGAACACAAACCGGACATCATTTCAAAGGGTGCCAAATATTGACGTTTGTTTTGACGTTTGTATTCGTTATAATGCAATAGATTTGAAAGAATTATAAAAATACAGCAAGAACATAGGGCAAAGTTTAACTGAATTCTCATTCCTATGAAATGACTGAAATCGCCAATTAATGAGAATATTCTGTCATTCGTTTCATTCAAAGACAATGAAAAACTTGATTTAAATAAATAAAAAATTCCAAACATTAAGAATATAATCGGATTATGAATTTTCGATCGCTTTTCGCCATTGAAAGGACGGTAAGAAATGCCATATTTGTATAAATGAGTTCCAGCCGATGGTATGACCAGTTGTTGGGGAAGACATTCATTTAAGTCTATTTCAGACATTTTAGAAATTGTTTGAAAATTTAGTCAAATATCGCTCAAACGACTCCAAACCAAAACAATGACTTCTTTCAAGTAAATAACAGAAGAAAACAGTATTTGAAATATAATAAAATTCGTGGAATTATTATATGTTTTTAATTGCTATAATTAAACGAATTTTATAAAAAAAACACTTATATAATAATTGCATTAATTTTCATAATAATTATTTCACTCTAAGAATATTCTTTGAGTTTTTAAAAAAATGAAGTCATTTTAATAGCTATTACTTCAGAATATTCTCTGTTCTCATAAAATACTGAATAGGAAACACATTAATTGAGAAAATTTTGTTAAAATTTAATGATTTTATTTGAATGAAAATATTATATAAAAGTAATTATAATATGTTTTTCATTGCTTTCATTAAACGTTTTATTCAAATAATATTCATTAAAGACATTAATTATTATAATTATTTCATAATAAAAAAGCAATTAAAAATGAAATTAAATTTAATGATTGCATTAATATTTATAACCTTTAGTACAATATCAGAATATTTCTTAAGTTTTACAAAAATTTATTACTTTTAATAGCTATTAATTCAGAATATTCTCTTTTTCTCAAATAATACTGAAGAACAAACACATTAAATGAGAAAAAATTGTAGTAATTTAATGATTAATTTGAATATAATTGTAGTAATTATTATATGTTTTTTCATTGCTTTTAATAAACGTCTTATTCACAGAATATTCATTTAAGACATTAATCATTATAATTACACATACAGAATATTCTGTGGTCTCAGTTTCTTCATTACTCTCTGTAAAAAAACATTTAAATATCATTTATTTCTTATTTTCTTTATTTTAGATATTTTTTTCTATCAAAAAACATATCCCTCACTGCGATTCTCCTCATGTCTCCCTTTCCTCACAACTAGTGATGAACATTTTGACCGAGGTTAAAGGTTAACCTGGGTTAACCCGGGGTTAAAGTCAAGAAAAGTAGGAGA
>JAQIXR010001192.1:0-14604 GCA_034700825.1 Quadroppia sp. Gr-Ori-00064
GTCAGCACATCCTTCATATCTCTCTTCGATTAAGACCACGTTATGGTCTCTGTCGCTATAGACATATATTTCAGTCTTATCTGAAGAGCAGCTCTTAATTGAATCGGACTTTTCATACGATATGTTAGAAATTAAAGTATTTTCGCTACAATTGTCTGAATCACAAGAATCTGAAGACTGGTTCCGAAACTCTTTCCAAATGACATCCTCTTCATTGAAATAGATTACCGTTTGATCTGATTCTGTCTCTTCAACACAACTCAACTTCTGTTCAGACTTTGCCTTATCTTCTGATTTGTAAACAGAATTTAAAGACTTTTCAATAGATTTATCATTGCTTTCAAAAATCCAAGTCTTGTTTTGAAGACTTAGATATCGATTGATTGCGGAATCGATTAATTCGGTGGACATTTGGTCTTCTTTTTGAACAGCATATTCATAGATAGTCTGACCATAAGAGTCACAGAGAAATAGATCACATCCGGAGTCAATCAAAGTCTGTAGCGCTTTGTAATGGTTCCAAATGACGGCGATATGGCATCCGGTCATTACTGTACCACTGATTTTGGCCAAAGTGTTGACCTCTATGTCAGACATGGATAACAAATACTTAAGACATTTCAAACCAAAGTCAAAGTCTTCAAAACCGATACAAATGTGTAAAATATTTAATGAATTTTTTTCAAACTTCTCTTCAATGAGATATTTATTGATATTATTCAAAGATTTGACAAAATCTTTGAATTTACTGAAAATGAAAAAAAATCAATAAAAATGTGATTCAAATGAAAATCATTTCAAAATAAAATCAATAATTACTTAAAGTCTTTGGACTTCAGAAGAGATTCAATGAATTGAGTTGTCATTTGAGTTGTCATTTCTTTTGTCAATATTTTTGTCTTAATTTATAAAATGATTTCATTTAGTCATTCATAGCATGAATGGTCTCTTCAATGATCACTTTTGTGGTCATCTCTGAAAGACTTATAATAAAAGTCTTCAAAAATACTTTAAATCTTTAAAATTGAAATACAGTCACAAAAAGCCATTCCTATTGGAGGACAACCAAAACAAGTCATCCATAAATATTGACATTAATTGTAATAACAAATTATTAATTATTTTATTAATTAATCGTTAAATTAAATTAAATGCAATTATTATTCAATTTTATCTCTAAATAATTTTATTAAATCTTGAATTTAATGTCAAATAACTATTATTTGATTGTTATTTGCGAACAAATCTGTCGTTGAATCCAATATTGAGTCAGTATTTATGTATAAATTGATTTGAGTTAAACTTATCCCAAAATATTGTATTAAAAGTGAAAACAATTAAAATTAATTGAAAACTGAATTAAATTTTACAATGACTTCAACTTCTGTTGAAAAGAGTGTCGAAGAAAACATTGAGGTATTTATTGAACGATTCTTTCATTGTTTGACAATTGTTTTGTTGATTTGTGGTTCGGATCCAATGATTCAGCAGTTTTTTAAACCATTTAATTGACATTTAATTAGGGATTGAGTGAAGACGTGTTGCGGATGTCCACCGATGAAGTGGTCGGTCGGACACGACTTTTGGACAATGAGATCAAAATAATGAGAAGTGAAGTCTTGAGAATAAGCCATGAGTTGTCGGCACAAAAAGATAAGATCAAAGAAAACACAGAAAAAATCAAAGTCAATAAAACGCTTCCGTATTTGGTGTCAAACGTCATCGAATTGCTTGATATCGATCCACAAGAGTTTGGCGAAGAAGACGGCGCTAACGTTGATCTCGACTCTCAACGCAAGGGTAAATCAGCGGTCATTAAGACGTCAACCCGACAGGTATGGGCACAAAGTGTTGGATCAATGATGACATGAATGTCTTCTCATTCCTCTTCATTAGACATACTTCCTTCCAGTGATTGGTTTAGTAGACGCCGAACGTCTAAAACCTGGAGATTTGGTCGGAGTCAACAAAGACTCGTATCTCATATTAGAGACATTGCCCGCAGAGTGAGTATTGACTCCATTTGAAGCCATTGTTTCATTTGTATGACTTGAGCGCAGGTATGACTCGAGGGTCAAAGCCATGGAAGTGGATGAGAGGCCAACGGAACAGTACAATGACATCGGAGGTCTCGACAAACAAATACAAGAACTGATAGAAGCAGTGGTTCTTCCGATGACTCATAAGGAAAAGTTCGAAAACCTTGGGATTCAACCACCAAAGGGTGTCCTACTCTATGGTCCGCCCGGCACTGGCAAGACTCTCATGGCTCGTGCCTGTGCCGCACAAACAAAGTCGACTTTCCTCAAGTTGGCCGGACCTCAATTGGTTCAGATGTTCATCGGCGACGGCGCTAAACTGGTTAGGGATGCGTTCGCTTTGGCCAAAGAGAAGGCGCCGGCGATTATATTCATCGACGAACTCGACGCCATTGGAACCAAACGGTTCGATAGTGAAAAAGCAGGGGATCGGGAGGTCCAGAGAACGATGTTGGAGCTGTTGAACCAATTGGATGGCTTTAGTTCTAATACAGACATCAAAGTAATTGCGGCCACAAATCGAGTCGATATTCTCGATCCGGCACTCCTTCGCTCGGGTAGACTCGACCGCAAAATAGAGTTCCCGCACCCCAACGAAGAGGCCAGGGCTAGAATTATACAAATACACTCTCGACGTATGAATGTTAACAAAGAAGTCAATTACGATGAGTTGGCCCGTTGTACCGATGACTTCAATGGCGCCCAATGCAAAGCCGTGTGCGTTGAGGCCGGGATGATAGCCCTTAGAAGAAATGCAAGTGAAGTGACTCACGAAGACTTCATGGACGCCATACTTGAAGTACAGGCCAAGAAAAAAGCGAATCTTAATTATTATGCGTAAAATGTTTTCATTTTGTCATTAAAATTGAATATAATTTATAACAAATAAAACTTTTTTCAATCGATGACCAAATCTTCGAGCATTTCCTGGAGTGTGATCTTTGGCGCGTCGTCTTCTAAGTGGTCGACGTCTACCGCCATCATTGAATCCACTTTGTCTTTATCGACATAAATGTTGACATTCTGCCGAATGACCGGATCTTCTTCGAGGTCTTCCATGAATTCCATGTATTCTCTGTCCACAGAACTGCCATCGGATGCCATATCGATATCAATGCGCCTTAGCTTCCATTCGCGCTTTCGATTCCGCGATACCTTATCTCCAAAATACTTCTTAACGACAATAATGTCCGGAATTTTACTCGAATTGTTTTTTTCGTATTTTTCAAAATTCGGTTCATTTATATTCGCAGCGCTTATATCGAAGCCCAGACACGAGTCGCCAGGCTTTAAGAGGTGTCCCAAATGGGTTCGGCTGTGCTTTTGGTTATCGCTTCCGATCTCATTCGACCTAACGATCCAAATGTCGGCCAAAATGTGCTTTAAATACAATTAATTAATCATTGAATTGTCAAACCATTTGAAACAAATACTTTGTCAGATCGCGGACCGAACGGCACTTTGATGTCCTTGTCTTTGATGTGGTCGATGTCCATCACTATGTATTCAGTCATTTGCTTGCAGTTCCCGATCGGACGAAAGGGGTTCCGGAAATAATTATTGGCCGACAGTTCACACGCTTTACAACAAAACATATTTGAGTGAAATCTCATTATTCGACTCAAAAGGGACTCACTTCGAAGGGTGAAGGGGTCGACCAAATAGACCTGATTTGTAACTCGGGTCACAATACACAACTGTCCGATATTACCGATGTTTTGGGCCGTCTGTAGAGGAAGGCATACGATGTCATCCTTACAGATGGGAACGATTTCGACGGCAAACGTATGCTTATAATTAAAGGTATTGTTGTGCGTGTCGTGAGATATGAGTTGTTGTGATGTCTGGTAACGCATCGGAACCATTGTCTGCAAGAAGTCAACCAATTTCTTTGCCTCGTTTTTCTGGTCGAAGAAGAAATCGATTCCTTCGTGAATGGCTTTGATATTCACACACTTGTCGTGTGCCTTATGTTTGATCAAAAGCTGTTCCAAATAGAAGAATGTCTTCTTATGGGTTGACTTTTGTCTGACCTGAACCACTGCTCGCCAGAAGTCTTTGGCCTCTCGTCGATGACAGTCATCACACATATGTCCGTTCACTACATATTCGACAACAAATATTTGCTGAAGAATTGTTCCGCCAATCACTTCCTTCTGTATCGTTAGCTTAACTTTGATTCTCTTAGAGTGAGGTTCTGTCCAAACGAAGACCGCGTCCACTAAATTGACCTTAAATTCAATGATAATTACATTGCAATCAAAACAAAGATCAAAACAACTCTTCATTACTTTATTCAAAGATTTCAATTTCTTGAGACAAAGCGCCAGAAGTTGTGATGACTCGAGTTCTGCGACAATCCATTGACCGATTTGTTGCTGATATCTGACCAAAGAGTCTATTCATTCATCAATTCATGTCATCTTCAATACAAACCGTTCACATCGTTTGCAGAAATATATGACCACTTGTTTTGGTATGCCTTCAGTGATGTCAATCTGTGTCCGAAGACATGCCACACACATGTTGGAAGGGTTGGCCGATATAGCTGTTCCACATTCACAGCATAAACTAAAGATAAAAACTCATAAATAATTAATTTACGGACAGTTGACATACATTTGAGAACTGGTCTCAAGTCTGGACTCTTCGGACAAATACTCCATTGAATACAAAGTGTTTCCAATGTTTTCACACGTTTTTCATTCACTGATCACGTGATGTGATTCACATGTTTTGAGACATCGCTTTTGAATCAAAAGTTTTGATATGAATTGCTTTCATATGTTTAAAACTTTTCAATGAAATCGTATTTTCAATACTTTTCGCATTTATTATTAATTTTAGACATTTTTTAATAAATTTAACAAAATATTACTTTTAAAAATATTTTAGTTTTTTATAAATTACAAAAAAAAGAGTTAAAAATGTTTGAAAATATCAAATGAAATACAGGTCATTCAAAATCGTTATCAGAACTCATGTCATCCGAATCATCTGATTGTCTGACATCACATCGGATGCGATTGAGAGTCGCTTCCAATAAATCATTAGATTTGTGTTCAATGGTTTGCTTGTAGTTCACAATGGGTTTGAGTTTGTCTTTCATTTTGAGAATTTCATTCAAATCAATTGAATGGCAATTAGTCTGTAATTTAGAATTACTTTTTGATTCCGAATCCTTTTTCTTGAACTTCAGGGGTTCAACGCTCGCTATAAAAGGCGGTGGTGGTGGTGGAGGGGGTGGTGGGATCAGTGATGGAATCGGTGGTGGGATCGGTGGTGGGATCGGTGGTGACGAGAGAGGCGGTGGAGGTATTGAAAGCGAGCCATTCATTGGATTTGTTTGAATATCAATTGAATCCAAGACCAGAGGCGGAGGTAAAGGGAATGGTATTTGTTTGTCAACTATTGATTGAGCACATGAATGAGGGTAAGGGGGAAGTGGTAACTGTTCCTCGTTGTCGTTATTGTCGTCATCAGATCCGAAGTCTTTAAACATAAGTGATCTTAACTTGAAATTTGTTAGTCTTTCTAAAGTTTTTCTTCGAATTTCATTGAACTTTTGGTCAGTTTTGTTGTTTTGTGTCAAATAATTGGCGTTTCGTTTCGTTTGTATTTTGTGGTGTTTTTCATAATTTTCTTTTTCTTTCGTTTCATTCGTTTGTTTCGATTTCTTATTCGAGACCAAAGTTTTTCTCTTAGTTCTGAGAACAGCTCTCTTTCGATACAATTTATTAAGTGTTGTCTTAAGAAATGATAATTTTTTCGATTCATTCGTGGATTTATCGTTAAAATTGGTTTCAAGTTCTTTAAGTTGATCTTCATTTTCGATGGCATCGAAGAACTTGTCGTTTATGTCATGTTTGGCCTCTGTTTCAAAAATGACAATTTTTTGTTTTATAAGCCTTTCCTCTTCGTCGATAATATCGAGTTTACAGTCAATTAAATTCACTTCAATTTCATATAATTCGCTTTCAATTGATTTTATTTCACTTTTTTGCAGATTTTCATTCATTTGTTTCTGGATTTGATTTCTTTGAAATTGTTTTGATATTTTAATTGAATCAAAAAGTTTTTGTTTTGATTGAAGTCTTTCATGGATTAAAAATAATTCCAATTTTTGTAACCGATTTAATGACCCCTTGACCTGAAAGGCTGTTTCACCGAATCTTTTTTGATCGCTTCTCATTCGGTCAATCTGTTCACCGATCAGTTCTATTGTCTTTCGATAGTATTCCTGATAGAGCTGTTGAAGCGCTTCCACAGAACTCAAGTATTGTTCAGTTGATTCAATTAAATCTTTTTTCGCTTCAATTTTAACCCTTTGGCCCAAATCTAGACTTTTGATGACATTTTGATTGGTTTGCATTGCATTAAATGCTATTTCCCTTAACTTAAGGAAAGGCTGTATTTGAAAGTTATAGAGTTCTGCCAAAGCTATCGATATTTTTTCCATCACTTGGTCTTCATTTGCATAAATAGCTGTCATTTGAATCAGATTTTCTGTTTTTGTCCTCAAATCTATCACTTCATTCAACTCTTTGATTGAGTTCTTAAACATATTCTCCAATCCTTTTAGTCTTAACTCTTGAATGTTTTCCTCGAAGTCATTGTAAAAGTCGACATCGAATAGAACAGTGAAGAGAAGTTTGTGACCACAGGTGGAAAGGGCTGTATCTAAGTAGTGAACAATCCGTTTGCAAATCTCTTCACTTATATCACCGAAATTTGATCTAAAAGTAAACGAAATACAAATAAATAACAATTCGTTAATTGAGTTATTTTAAGCATTTCTGACAAAATGATTGAAATTAAGCAATGATTTCATTAATTAATTAATTATAAAAACAAATTAAAAATAGTTTTTATTAAAGACTTGTTTTAAAAGTCATTCAATAGATTGTTATGAATAAAATCAAAGAATATTCTGTTATTGCCTTCACTATTGGTCTATAGATTACCCGAAACCGAATAGCAATGAATATAACCTCGAATTCGAGTTTCGACTTTCGATCAGTTGAGTGATTGGTTGGAAGTGTTGGTCCAGTTGTGGCCGAATTAGACACAACTGTCTGTTAATGTTTACCATATTATCAAAACTTGGATCAAATCAAACAAAACATCAATTATTTGTTGTTTAAACAAATTATCTTTCATTACGTTATCGAAGAAGCGATTGATTTGTTCCTCTTGTCTGAAGCTCTTCGCGTGTCTTCAAAGCAAGTGATGGCAAACAAGTTCTCGATGTGATTGAATGCCACTAAAAAGCGATGTCTTTGTCGTGTGTTGTCGTCTTTGAACAGATCTGTTTTGACTGCAATCCAGTCTTCGAGACTGTTCTGCGTTTCACTCAAATCATCCATTATTTCATTATCTCTTCACTAATGGACTCGACCTTTGATTTCATCACAACTTGTAATCAAAACAACTTTTACTCTATTTTTAGTTCACATCTTATGGTTAAATGTCTGTAAATTACGTTAACTTTATTTTAAATGCATTACATTTTATACCCCTTTTTAAAAAGTGATTTCACCCTATGATAAATATATGATCAAGGTCATACTGAATATTCTTCAATCAATATCAACACTTTCTCAGAATGTCTTCATTTTCAATAAATTACAAAAATTATTAAAACATTAAATAATTTTATTTCAATTTTTAATAACAAAAGAATTGAATAAAAATATTAAATAATTTCAAAATTTTTCTTCAATTCAATCATTAACTGCCAGTCATTCTTCTGGAGGTCGTCACGAAAATACTCTTTGACAACATCTATGGACTCACGCGTGAGTCGAGAGACCAACAAATCTGTGTAATCAAAATGCCTTCCATAGAGTTTGGGCGCATCGGATCCGAAGTGCTCTATCTTGAGACAGACCTCCTGTCCCTTTCGGGCGCTCTCTAAAGTCTTGTGATTTATCTCAATTGTTGCTATTCTTCCGATTTCTATATTTCCCTTCGAAGGAACGGCTAATGGAGTTCCTGGAACTGCTATTCCATCTTCAATGGAAACGCCGACAACAATGGGATCTCTTGTATTGAATATACAGTTGGGAAGTATTCTCAGTTTGCAGGGAAAGACAGCCAACGACTTGTTCTGTTGTCTTCGTTGTTGTTTCAACTCTTCCTTATAAGCCGTAAACCTATCGAACAAATGATATATGATTTCAGCACTAAATATCTTCACTCCCAAGTGATCCGCCAACTCTTGTGCGTCCCGTTCTATGCGGACATCAAAGGCAAGGATTACCGCATAATCGGGCGATGACTCCAACATAATCGAGGCCTTCATAACGTCTTTTTTGACAACTGGTCCAATCCTTACTCCAGAGTAAGGTATTTTCGATGTCCTCAAAAATTCAAGCAATGCTTCCAAAGACCCTAAAGTACTCGCCTGAACGTAAACCCCTTTTTCAGAGCACTTGAACGCCTTCATCGCTGCCCCGAATTGGCTCCAAATGTAATTCTTGTGCACTTCGACCTCAGAGTCATTGCTTGCCACCAATAACTGGAGGCCAGCGATAGCTTTATCCAAGTCATGGCCGGCAATCTTAACACCCATTGAGCCGAAGACAACCTTTAATTCCTGATATGGAGACTTAACTCTGAGTTCTTTGAGTGGTTGCGGAACCAATAAAGACCTGATATGTGAGACGAAAGGGCCGTCATGTCCGGCCAACACTATTTTATCGGATTCTTTCAACTTTCCATTTACTAGTATCACATCAATAGTTGTTCCCAAACCAGGGATGGCTTTAACTTCGAGGACAGTGGCGTCTAAATGATCCGAATCAAAGACTAACTTCTTAGACATCAATGTTTGGGTCAATGATATGAGAAGTGCGATCAGATTTCCCATTCCATCGCCTGTTGTGGCAGAGGTCGGAACTAATGAGACATAGGATTTAAAATCTTTGTTCTCATAAAAAAGTGCGGAATTGATTGACTGTTGGGCCAACTCCAGGATCACCTGTTCGGCCCTTTTCTTGAACTCGAGTTTCGTGTTCTGTATTTGAGAGTTAATCACGTCTTCGATGTCTTTGCGGGAATTAGATCGCCATTCATAGAGTCGATCGACTTTATTGAGTGCGACAATGAATGGAGTTTTGCGAGACTTCAACAAATCAATCGATTCCAGTGTCTGTGGCTCTAATCCATGCATTATATCGATCACAAGTATAGCGATATCGCACAAAGAGCTCCCGCGAGAGCGAAGGTTTGAAAAGGACTCGTGACCTGGAGTGTCGATTATGAGCAAACCCGGAAGAAGTAGTTCTTTCCTCTGACTCGCTTTAACTCCTTTGCACTGATCTATTATAGCAATTGGAGGGACAAATGTAGCGCCTATTTGTTGGGTTATACCTCCGGCTTCATTGTCTTGAATGTGAGATTTTCTGATGTAATCCAAGAGTTTTGTCTTTCCTGTGTCGACATGTCCTAAGACACACACAACTGGCGATCGAAGCAATGGTTTTGTCGGTTCAACTGATTCCGAAATCTTCTCTTTTATAGTCAAATCTTTAGTCAATTTGACAATACTTTCACCACTTTTATCATTAATTATCTTCTTTTCGACAGTTATCGCTTCCTTGTCGTCGTCTTCTTCTTCTTCTTCACTCAATTCTTCCCAATTCTCTTTGACGTCCAAATCTGATGCCTCCGAATCTTCTTCTGCTTCGACCTCTTTAGGCGAAGATTCCGTTTGTTCTTCAGATGTTTGTGATTCCAATGTTTTAATCGTTTGTTTCTTCTCTTCTTTTGTTTCTTTAGGTCTTCGGCCAACGACTATCTGTCCCTCTTTGATGGCAATGGCGAGAGACGTCTGAGCTCTCTGTTTGTCGGCCTTCTGTTTGGCGTTCAATAGCTTCCCCTCCCGTTTGAGCCTTTCCTTCCTTTCCTTCTCCTTCTGTTTCCTCCTGTCTTTCCTCTCCTGTTCTAATCTTAACTTTTCAAGTCTTTGATTCTCGAGTTCTTCTTCACGTTTGATCCTCTCTTCCTCTTCCCTGTCAGCCCTTTCCTCCTCGTCCTTCTGTTTCTGCAGGATCTCCTTCATGGCCGCCAGCGCTGCCTTCGAAGGCCCGCCTTTTTTCTTGTCTTTAGTTTCCTTCTTCTCATCTTTCTTCACCGGCTTCTTCTTCTTCTTCTTCGTGTCCATCTGTTCCTTATTATCATCTTTTTGGTTGACATCGTTTGCCATTATTCCACATGACATGAATGTTAGGCCAATTCATAGAAGACATAACGCTTTCCAAAAGCGGACGTAATTTATTGTCAATTAAAATGTCTGCCATTTGTGGACCAAATGACAATTGTTTTATAAGAAAGACATTTAATGACTATTAATGACTTTTCGGTCAAAAAATATTATAAAATAATTCAAATCCAGAAGAATAATCGGATCAGTTGTGGTGTGAGTGAAGACAATGAGTTCCAACCAATACTATGGCTTCACACATGCCGGCACTCAATACGGGTGAAGACATTAAGACATTCTTGTCTTTGCTTTTTATTAAGACTTATACATGTCTTACATTCCAGGACGACATACACTCCGGTGCCGTCGGCCGGGTATGCGATTACTGGACAGATGTATGGCTCACAGGCGAGGACTGGTTATGAACAGCCATACCCTCAGACAACTCAAACCGGCGCCAATTCTACCACTTTTTCATACAATACCAGAACTCAGGTTTCAATTGATGTCTTGTTTTCATAGAAATATTCATTGATTTGATTGTCATTAAAGCCAACGACGGCTTCGATAGGCTTTGGAACCGATTCACAGTTTGCAAATGCGGCTCAAAATACGGCCTATCCTTACAGTGCGGGCGCCGTCACTGCCTCTGGTTATACCAATTCATACAACTCTGTGGTCACTAATTATGCCGCGAGTATTGATATTATCATTAAATGTCATTTATTTTAACCTTTGTTTGATTTAAAGCCGCTCTCTATAGCCAAACGGCTGTTCCCGGTGTCGAAGACCCGACGTCTTCAGCCATTTATTCCAACAATAAGACAAATAATTGGAATTTCAAGAAACAAATGAAAGCAAATAAACCGAAAACTACAAAAAATGTCCAACAATTGCATTACTGTGAAGTGAGTCGAGTCTTGAATCACATTCAATGCCATCAATGAATTTGTTTTTAATTTTCTTAAAATTGATTTCAATATAACATTGAATCTTATGTCTCGAATGCCGTCTCTCCAGGTGTGCAAGATTAGTTGTGCCGGTCCTCAAACATATAAAGAACATTTGGACGGACAAAGACATAAGAAAAAAGAGGCACAATTGAAGTCAGGATCAGTTCCATCCAATCCCAAAAGGCACGGCCCAAACATAGGCGGTATTTCCCTTCGGTGTGAGTTATGTGATGTCACGTGCACTGGGAATGACGCCTATGCGGCACATATACGCGGAGCCAAACACCAGAAAGTTGTTAAATTGCATACAAAACTGGGAAAACCGATACCTTCTACCGATCCGGTAGTTGTGTCGCCCAATGCCAACAAGTCTTCTGTTAAGCCTACAGTTGGAGTCAATGTCAATACTGGAACCACTGGTTCGGTAGCAAAGATCAAAGTTGTCGGAACGCCTCGAATCAACTTCATTGCCGGCGGAAGACTTCATACAACAAATATGGGAGAACTTAAAGAAGACACGATTACTGACACTACCGGTGCTCTGCCTGAAGTACAACAACTGACCCAAGAATTCTCAGTGGCGGACACAGCAGCCAATTGTCAACTTTCAGATCTGGACAAAAGCGATGCCCAACCCGTCGGACAGGACTATATCGATGAAGTTAAGGGCGACGATCAGAAAGTCGTGAGCTTTCACTGCAAGCTCTGTGACTGTCGTTTCAATGATCCAAATGCTAAGGAAATGCATCTGAAAGGACGTCGACATCGACTTCAATACAAGAAAAAAGTTGATCCAAACCTTGTGGTTGATGTGAAACCTAGTCTTAAACACCGAAAGATAATTGATTTAAAGGAACGTCGGTTTAATTACAAACGAGATATTCATTACTGGAATGACTGGTGTCCGCAGAGCACCGGTCGTTACTATGATTCTCGTTCAATTGGTCCTCCAATGCCTCATTTGGCCCCACATATGCCTCCTATCCCACCACCCGGTTTTGGTACCAATTTTATGACATCTCCTGTAATGCCGTTCAGAAGAGGCAGTAATTCTAGTTCTTGGGACGACATCCATATTATTCAAAAACATTCAGAAATTTGTCCAAAAGAAGAAGAATTGGATGAAATCCATCACTTGGTCTCATGTGTGGAGCGAGCGCTCAAACTTGTCTCCGATAAGATGACCGAAGAAGACGCGGCTCTGGCTATGAATGACATTATTAAACGTGAATTCGAACAAATGGACACAAATACCGAACCATTGATAGCCACAACAAGCGATCAGATCTGTAAAGACAAGACTCAATCGGAAAACGATTCCAAACCCGAAGAATCACAGTTTCGACTAATGAAAGGGCTGATGAGAACGGGCCCACTGGCCAAAGGGCTTCTACTTACAGGTGACAAAGAGGTTGATTTAGTAGTCATTTGCTCCGAAAAACCCACAAAAGAACTGCTGCAAAGAATCGTTGATTTGCTTCCATCACAACTACAGGTAAGAAGTGCTTAATGACAACAAAACATACATTCATTCCATGTTTTGTCGATCGGATGAACTAAAAGGTCGTGTCTTCGGCCGAATCGTTTGAAATCATAATGAAAACACACGAATCGGGTCTTTCGGTCAACATCAAAGATGAGCCGAACATCATTGCAAACGTCTCCCTGACCTCACCATTGGTTCGGGAAGAGATGACAAGCGAAGTGGCGGCACCGGGTATGGGATTAACCATTTTTATAATTAATTTATATTCATAGGTATTGTTGAAAAGCGAAAGCCTTTCGTGAATACCATTGAAAACCTTCTCTGCGCTGAGATTTATTTGCAGATCAACACTGACTGCTTGTCATCACTTTCCCCTCACCGACCACTTCCGACCACTGCCAACATGTCTGGTCTTATATATTAGCAGTTATTATATTAATTCTGGTGCGACTGAGGGGACAGTGTTGATGGACTGGCCTTTGAGTGACGATAGAGTGATGTTTAAGTGTAGAACTGATTCATTATTCTTGACTCACGTCTGACTGAGCTCTCAGACCATCTCTATGTGATGACCACAAAGTGATCCATCTTTTACTCTTCGTTTAGAGATGGCCAAAGAGCCCAAACAACTGCTCGATCGACACAAGTGTGTCGAAGCCCTGGCAGCTCTTCGACACGCAAAGTGGTTTCAGGTTTGGACTTCCTTTTGTCACTTTTCAGCCTTTGAACCAATCATTGATTTGAGTGAAAATACATTTTTTTGTCTTTTATTAAATAAATATTTAATACCAAAAATAGACATAAATTGAAAACAACTAAAGGCTGGAAAGTTATCTAAAAGTTACCTTAAATGAGGGGCGTTTTAATAGGTTTTTATTTTTATGGTTATTTAAAATATTTTGCGAAAAACCCCCTTATTTTGAGAGTCGAAAGTTCAAAACTGCGCCGAAAACCCACTCTTAAAATATTTTTATTAAATACTAAACAATTATTTAATTGATTTCAATTAATTGTAGTTTATTTCATAGGCTAGAGTTGCGAATCTACAGCCCTGTGCTCTCATAATACGACTGTTCCGTGACTTATGTAAACGACTTCCCACTTGGTCTAAGTTAAGCCTTTGGGTCAGTATTTTGCCATTAATTACAGACAATTCATATTTGATTTCATTGACAGTCTATTGAACTTCTCGCTGAAAAAGTCATTTCCAGTGCTGGCGAACCATTAGCTCCGGGCGAAGCGCTCAGACATTGCTTCGAAGCCATATCTTCTGGCATTCTATTGCCAGGAGGAACAGGACTTATGGACCCGTGCGAGAAAGAACCTACAGATGCTTTGGTATCACTTACCCGACAGGAAAGGGAAGACATTACTTCCTCGGCTCAGGTATTGACAAATAAATAAAAGATAAGACATAACTAACTGTCCATTGATTGGTCTATTCGATGGTTAGCACGCATTGCGTTTAATAGCTTTCAGGCAGATATACAAAATCTTAGGCGTGGATCCCATTCCTCACAAACAACGCAAACGACGTCTCGATTCAGAAAATGAATCTCCAATTGATTGTCAGGAAATGAAGAAAGAAAAGACGGAACCAATTGTTTGCGATAACAACTGTACAGAAGATATGCCTCAAAACAATGGCAACAATTGATTGGTTTAAGACTTCATTCACTTCTCTGACATTTAAATGTCTTTTGACTTTTACTTCAAATCAATTCAATGTTTATTTTATGTTTAGTTCAAACACAAAAAACTGTATTTACTGTCGATTGAAATGTTTTGAGTTTTTGTATTCAATTATTTATTCAAAAAATCAATTAATTTATAATAAATGACAAGTTTTTCAATTATTTTCCAAATGAAGTGATTTTAGTGTAACGTCTTTTGTGGATAATTGGGTTATGTTTGATATTA
>JAQIXR010001193.1:0-14585 GCA_034700825.1 Quadroppia sp. Gr-Ori-00064
AATTAAACATTGATTTTTTGATTCAAATGAGAAAAAAGTTTTTATTTTTCAAATTAAATGTAATTTTAATTTCAATTCAAACAATAATTTACTTTTGCTTTCAATTGCATTTCATATAAATTACAAGAATTTTGTAAACAATATTCTGTTGAAAAATAAGAATTCTTTGCTTTTATTCAAATATGTGAAAAGAGATATATGTTTGACTCAAATCATACCCCTTAAGGGGCAGATAATCTAAAAATCTATCTTAATGTTAGTCATGAGTCTTAATCGTGAGACCAACTTATTGAACATCTCATCTGTATTACAGACTCTGCTAATAGTTTGCAATATATAAAGGAAATCAATTTTCGGAAATTTTTGCCCCTTTTTGATGATAGCGCCGATAGTCTCGTGAGTGATGTCGAGTTGGCCACGGATTGTCACTGTCTTCAGATCAGGACAGCTGTCGATGAGTGGTATGAGTTCATTATCTGAGACAAAAATCGCGTCCTCTCTATAGAAATGTATTGATCGCAAGTTCTTCAGCGCCGACACCGATATCAACGACTTGTGGCTTATGTCGGAACTCGTGCTCTCGATGTGAAGACTGAGAAGATTGGGAACATTGCGTGCGATGCCTTTGAGTGTTGTGTCAGATATGGGACAGGATTTGAGTGTCAAATGAGTCAATTGATGGCAATTTTTGAGACAATTTTTGTTCAAATCTTCAGTTGAATTCTCTATGAACTCAACACTCAATCGACGCAAATGTGGGAAGTGTTGGAATGAAGACATGATATGATTTGCATTGAATTGAATGGAAGTTTTGATGCGAAAACTCTTCAGTTGTTTGCAATTCGTGGCAATCGTTTGAATGTCTTCAATAGCACTCAATGGCAATGAATGGCCTCTGATATGAATCGACAAACTCTTGAGTTTGGATAATTGAGACACAAGTTTAAGACATTGCTCTTCAGCGGAATTAAGCTTCAAATTAGCGATATTTGGATTATTTGTTACTAATTGGTGGAAACGATTGAAAGAAATGCCTGAAAATGAGACCAAATTCGTTGTCGTCTGCAGTAATGGCCACAAATCGACGGCGTTATTGAAATAGTTATTGTATTCAAATGTCGTCAAACTCTGTTCAAACCTATGTCCAAATCTTTGAATCACTTGTTGATCCAATGCTCTGAAGTTGAAGACAATTGACTTCAATTGATGGCAATGATCTGTAATCGCATTCAAGACATGGGTTTCGTTATCTAAGACTAAATTTCTTCGAAAACGTATTTCTCTTATGTTTGTCATTGTCTGCAAACCAGTTGTCAGTGAATTGATGGCAACTCTATAAACGATTTGAGGTATTTTTAATACTCCTCGGCGTATATTAACGGTTCCAATGGACAGCAAATCCTTCCACATTCTTGTGTCAGAACTGAAATCGTTACCAACGATTAGAACAGTTTGTCTTCGGATGACATTATTCGCACATCTCTTAAACTGTTTTGAGACTGACTTTAGTCTGAATTTGTCTTCAAATGGCAGACAATTGATCAGTACTTCACACAAGTCGTCGCTCACAATGAATGGTTTCTTTGCAATTATATCAATATTTTTCTCTTCATTTGATCTATTGTCTTGTTTTGATCTCTTCGGTGAAGACATGACTGATTGATAACTCAATTGAAAACCACTTTTAATTGCATTCAAAAACACATTATATTTTAAAAAATGTTTAGTTTTGAAACTAATTAATAAAATGCAAAATCACTCGAAATGTTAAGCAGAAAACACGTGAAAAAATTTAAATATTTTCGCTTTGATTGGTTTAAATTGAAATTTATTATTAACCCTTTGAATCTCAAAGGAAAAACCCCTTAATATGACATACACTTTGAATTTGTTTCACATTTAAACTCTTTATCGATATTTTGTCATAAGTTTTGCACATATTTTGTACTCAATATTCAATTCAATTAAACATTGATTTTTTGATTCAAATGAGAAAAAAGATTTTATTTTTCAATTTAAATGTAATTTTAATTTCAATTTAAACAATAATTTACTTTTGATTTCAATTGTATTTCATATAAAATACAAGATTTTATAAACAAAAAAATATATTAAAGAATATTCTAATGAAAAAACTTTTTGAAAAACAAAATTCTTTACTTTTATTGCAATTTATGTATGAAAAAAAATTTAATTCAAAACATACACAATAAATACCCCTTTAGAGAGACTATCACCAGAAGAAACACTTATGAAAAACCAAAACCGAACTCAATGTTAATCTAATGTTAGCCAAGAGTCCTAAACGAGAGACGGCGTCTTCGAACTGTTCCATACGTTTGTATTCATCATTAATTACTCCCAATTCGTACACGAAATCAATTTTCGGGAATTTCAGCCCCTTTTCGATGATAGCGGCGATCGACTCGTGAGTGACACAGAGATGGCCACTGATTGTGACACATCTCAGTCTAAGACTGCCTTCGATGAGTGCTATGAAACCCATGTCTGTTATCGGAGACGATTTCCAACTGTTCAAATGGATTGTTCGCAAGTTCTTCAGCGCCGACACCGATGTCAATGTGCTGTTTGTTATGACAGAAGTCGTCCCTTTAATGTCAAGACTGCGAAGATTGGGAACAATGAGTGAGATGTCTGCGAGTGTTGTGTCGGAAATGGTTGAGTATTTGAGTGTCAAATGAGTCAATTGATGGCAACAAATGAGACAATTGATGTCCAACTCTTCCATTGATTTATGTCTTAAGTCAACACTCAATCGACGCAAATGTGGGAAGTGTTGAAATGAAGACATGAATTGGTTTGCATTGAATTCAATGGTCGTATGAATGCGAAAGCTCTTCAGTTGTTTGCAATTCGTGGCAATGGTTTTAATGTCTTCTTTGGCACTCAATGGGAATGAATGGCAAATGTCATAAATGGACAAACACTTGAGATTTGATAATTGAGACACAGGTTTAAGACAACATTCTTCAGCGGAATTGATGACCAAATGAGTGATATTTGGATTATTTGCCATCAATTTGTCGAAAGGATTGATATAAACCCCGAAATATGAGACCAAATTCGTACACGTCTTCAGTAGTGGCCACAATTCGATGGTATTATTGCGAAAACATCTGTTTCTGTATTCAAATGATGTCAAACTTTGTCCAAACTTTTCTCCGAAACGTTGTATCACTTCTTTGTTAATACCTCTGTTGTTCTTGAAGTTGAAGACAAATGACCGCAAATGACGACAATTATCTGTAATCGCATTCAAGATATCGTTTTCGATATCGAAAAGAAAGATCAAATCTCTTCGAAAACGGATTTCTCTTATGTTTGTCATTGTCTTCAAAATAGCTGTCAATGAATTGATGTTCAGATAATATGTCTCCAAATATTTGTCATATTCTAGACGTGGTTTCCATGCTTTTGTGTCAGTTCCTGTCTGTTCGCCAACGATGAGAACCGTCTCTCTTGTGATGACATTATCCGCACATCTCTTAAACTGTTTTGAGACTGACTTTAGTCTGAATTTGTCTTCAAATGGCAGACAATCGATGAGTTCTTCACACAAGTCGTCGCCCATAATAAATGGCTTCATTTCGAGACTTTTCTATTGTTTCGATGTTTTCATAAATTTTATTACAAATAACCCTTTGAATCGCACCGAAAAAACCCCTGAATTTTGATTTTTAAGTGTGTTTCACTTTTAAACTCTTTATCGATATTTTGTCATAAGTTTTGCACATATTTTGTACTCAATATTCAATTCAATTAAACATTGATTTTTTGATTCAAATGAGAAAAAATTTTTATTTTTCAAATTAAATGTAATTTTAATTTCAATTGTATTTCATATAAATTAAAAGATTTATAAACAAAACAAAAAATATTTTAAAGTATATTCTGTTGAAGAAAAAATTTTTGATAAAAAAAATTCTTTGATTTTATTCTAGTATTTGAGTGAAAATGAAATATAGAGAACATAGACATAAATGGGTTTTCGTTTTTAAAGGTGTCTTGGTCATTCATTTTCATGCCCCTTCGTAAACACACTTAATTAAACAGTTGATATGTTTTACTTGAATCATCTTTTTGACACCAGGTACAAATGAACACCACTACCAGAGTCAAAAGAATGCCTATTCCAATGCCAGCCCATATATACTTTGCTATTGAACAGGGCTTTCGTGTAGAGCTACCAAAGAATTCATATATTTGACTGAAAGTCTCACCCTTGTCCTCAGCGCCGTCGTCTTTTAGGGTAAACCTTGGATTATAATTATAGATAATAACCTTGTTCACATCGCTCAGGCCATCAAAACTGTGTCCGTTCCTACGCGTGTGATTCACGAACACATTGGCCATAAACTGTGCCATAAGAACACCATTATAACTATGGGGAATATTCTCTTGCGGCGCATCTGGGTTCTGGCGCTTACTGACCACGCTGAACTCAAAGGGTATCTTCTCCGGGTGCCACTGGAGGCCAAACATGGGTCGGCTCACATTCGCCGACTCAAACGTGGACACAAACGCCAAACCGTCCGCATCTCTACTCGTGGTAACAATGCGTAAATGTTTCGACAATTTTGAATCACTGAAATTCTTGGGCGACAGACACTGGTGGTGATAGTTGGCCGCAAGGTTGTCCTTGCTCAGCATCTCGATAATGTTGCCAGGGGCATTTGCGAACAGTTGTGTCGTGTTTGGACGGACATTGAACTCTAGATTCAGTGCCATATCGTCGGCGTTGCAGTCCATGAGCCAATTGTCTGAATGGCTTCCATTATGAAGATATTTCTTGACGATGAGCACCGACAGAATCTCCAGTCCTTGGCATACACCCCATATGGGATAGTACTCTCCCCTGTCGTTGGCGTCCATCGCATAGTCAAACAACATCTCCGCCGCGTCACTGAAGTACGAGTCCATTATGTCTCGTCCGCCGCCGGGGAACAGGAGGCCGTTAGTCCTGTTGACGACATCCCTATAATAGTGTTCATCTCTTTTAATCTCAATTGGAATCTGTTTTAAGAATAAGACAATTATTCTATAATTTAAAGAATATTCTGTCAATAAAAGCACGTAATGTTGAGTACATACCACTCGCGCGCCTCCCATTTCAACCCATTTCACATTGGGTGCCGCAATGAACGCATTTGGAGACAGGGGCGTTGTTTCCCACTCTTGCTCTAAGACCCCGATAATTGGCCTCTCGTTTAGCATACATTGAAGTGAATGAATGTTCACAACAATCGCACACAAAGTGAACCACAAATACATTTATTGTATGTATTACTGTATATAAAACAAGAGACGGAATGAAGAGGTGTTTTTGTCTCGAAGTTTTTGATTTAATTTTTATTATTAGAAAATGTTTTTTTTTTTTTGCAATGCAATTATGACAATAGAAAACCAAATCAATTAATTCATTTATGAAATGATAATTTTTATTATATTATTATTCAAATGAATTGTAATTTTTAATTTTGTCATAAGTTTTGCACATATTTTTGTACTTAATATTCAATTCAATTAAACATTGATTTGTTTTCCGTTTCAAAAGTCGAAACAAAAGTTTTAATTTTTATTTTCAATCAAAAATGACTTTAAAATTTCAATTAACAATAATTTATTTCATGCATTCAATAGTAATCATATTTTGTGTGTAAAATAGTTTTTATAATAACAACAGAATTTAAAATAATATTCTTTAAAGAATATTCTATTGAAAAACGGGGAAAAATAGTTATAATAGTTATGAAACAAATTGTAAAATAGTTTTCAAGAATATGAATGAGAAAAAAATTTAATATTAATTACAATTAAAAAAAAATATTAACAAAAAAATGTTTTAGTTTTCAAAAACGTATTATTATTCCGTAAAACGTATTATAATTTAATTGTTATCTAATTTTATTTTTTTTTGCAATGAATTTATTCAATCAATCAATGAATGAATTCGTGTCTAAAGAGAGGTATATAATTGTATCGTATTTTTCAGTCCATCAAAAAAAAAACACTTTTCATAACATTAATAAAAACAACAAAACTTTTATTCACAAAATTAGTGCAAAAAAAACTTAATGTGAATTACGATTAGAAGTCAACAACAAAAAAAGTTTTGCATTTGTTTTGTTCGTTAAAATCATTCAAAATGTTTTTGATTCAAAAATTTCTTCTTTAGTATTGAATAATAAAAAAAACAATTTTTTTTAAATATATTTTTTTATATTAATTAATAATTATTTATTAAAACAAACAATTTTTGCATTATTTGTGTTCACACACAAAATGAGTATATGTTTAGTGAAGAGAAAAATAAAAAAAAAAACATTTTTTAAACACAAAAAACAATAGTTTTTTTTAGTCAAACGTTTAGTGAAATTAAATTTTCGTGTGAAATGAATGCGAAAGAAAACAATCATTAGATTTAGTGCCGAAAAAATAGTGTAAAATAAAAAAAATAAATTATTAATAATAAAAAATAAATTTCAAAACACATTTCAATTGATTGAAAAGTTTCGCCAAAAAAAAGGGTGGGCTCTAAAAAAGGGGCTCTTATTTGCGTTAAAGACTTTATGCATAAAAATAAATAAAACGAATAATTAGTTATAAAAAAAAATTTGAAAACAATTTTCAATACAAATAAATTGAGAGAAAAAAATAGTGTTTTTTTTGTTCTCTGGCCGTTCAAAACGCACCGTTCGTTTCACACCCAAACGCCGTGCGGATTCTTATTGGTGGCGACGGCGTTCTCGAGCTCCCGGGGCGAGCCGATCATACGTCTGGTGCTGCCCGACCGGTGCTGGAATGGCTGCCGACTGACGGCCGCCGCCGACGACGATGACGCGTGTTTGCGTGACTCGTGCGCCCGCGTGTGTAGTGCCAGGCCCTGGATGTTGGCCTCCTTCAGGTCGGTGAGCAGTCGGTCCGCTTCGGAGGTCTTGTCGTTCATCGCGTTATCCAATTGTTTGATACTATTCGTCAGGATTTGTAAATCGTTTTTCTATACAAACCAATGGTTTGTCGAAAAGAGAGACAAAAAAGTTATAAAAAAATTTTGTTTTCATTGAAACAAATGTCTGAATACCTGTGACTCTAACTCGGCGTTCCTCTCCCTGAGCGCAGTCATGAGCTGATCGTTCGCCTCGAGCTGTTCGCCCTCTTTGGCGGCCACATCGGCAGCCCTCGCCTCCCGTTCCCCGTCCTCTAACTCGTCCATCAACATCGTGATCCGTTGCCTACAGTCCCCAATATCTGTCTCACATTTGCTGAGCTTCCGCTTCACGAGCGCCACCTCTTCCTCATAGGCCTGCGCTTTGGCCAAGAGCTCATCCATGTCGGCGTCGAGCCTCTGCTCGTCGAACTGGTCGATGAGCACCTCCTGGTCGAGCCAGAGCTGGTGCAGGCATTCCATCTGATCCTTATATCGGTTGATGAGTGACTCGTTTTCCGTCAGTTTCCTCTCAATCGAACTGATCTGCACATCGATTGTCGTCATTTCCTGTCGGTTCCAAAGGGAAAGTCAGTTATGATTTCAATGTTTTTATATATATTTTAGACATTAATGACAACAACTGAAGAGAAAAGAAAATATTATTTTTTTTAATGCCTTTCCCTATGAATAATAAGACACTGAAAACAGTAAACCAATTGATAGCACAAAACCTCATGTAATCCTCTAAACAAATACCAAAGAGATCTCAAAAGCAAACAATTTTTTCACTGATTATAATTTGATATTAAATTAGAGAAATGTTTTCATTTGAGAAATATTTTGTACAAAAAAATTCTGCCATTAATTCAAAGTCTAATAACAGAGAAGAAAAATAAAAAAATTTTTGTGATATTTGTATTGAATATAAAAATACATAAAAAAAAAGTTTTTATGAAATAAATGAGAAATTATTTTTCATAGAAAAAAAATACTCCAAAACTAACAGTGCTCTCAAACAGGGGGAGGGGAAAGGAATGTCTGTGTCAACAGCAAAGCCATTGACAAACAAAATCATTTGATAACAAAAAAAATTCAATTCAAAAACACCTTTTCCTGCGTTTTCATCGTCTCCTTCTGCTTGTCGACCAGCCGTATGGCATCCCTGTGCAACAGTAGCTCCTTTTGGCTGCCCGTCCTCTGTTTGCTCTGCGACTGCGGCGACGGCTCAACCGAACGGCGCTTATTATTATAGCTTCGGTCGTCTTCTTCCACATCAAAGTGATTCGTATGACTAGTGGTTGTGTTGGCGATGTCGGCGCCGGACGTTATGAGCGCCGACTTGCTTATGGCCTCGCAGTATGGCGGCGGATGTCGGGGCCTATGGGCGCTCTTCGTGGGCGTCGTCGTCTCACCACTGGGCGCGCAGTTGTTATTGTTTTTGTTATTCATCGCTTGCTTTAAATCATTAGTATTTGTGTTAATATTATTAATGATATTATTATTGTTGTTATGACTAGAGTTGTTGGCCTTTAAGGGGCTGACAGTTTGTGTCGGCGCCGTCGGCGACGACTTGGCGCTCGACTGGCTTTTGGCCGTCGATGAAGTCGATGAGTCTGTCGAAGAAAAGGGTTTTTTTTTCGTCAATAAATGGGTTTTTTTGAGCAAAAATTATTCAAAAGTTTTTCAAAAAACTTTTGAATTATTTTTTTTTCGTTCACTCAATAAATACCAGAGTTTTGCTGAAAACCAGACTTCCTATGAATGCTATCATTGAACAGTTGTCGCCTATTAGGACTACCGCCGACGAGAGCGCCGGCATGACTACCATTGGCGCCGGCCGTGGCGTTGAGATTGGACAGGCCTTTACCGCTGTGTTCACTTCGCTTCATAACGAACGTCACGTCGTTTGCGTATTCGCCCCATTTGGCCAACACCTGTAGGGGCTGTTCGCTGGGCGCCAGTAGCCGTTCGCTGCTGTTCCGGAACTTCTCAATCAATATGAACCGTCCCGTCTGTGCCGTCGCGTGCGCTAACGCAAACACCACGTCCTGACACGTGGTCTGTGTGGACACACCGCACACCACCCTCTGTATGCCATCGCACCAGACCTTCAGCTCCATATATGACTGTCCTATCGCTTCGACACTTCTTCGCACACCTCAATCACCAGTCGATGGCCTGCAGACGAGACCAGACGACACACGACTGTCCACTCGGTCTCTTCGACACCTTAATGACCTGCAGACCAGACGATAGACGACTGTCCTCGCGGTCAACGACCTGCAGATCAGACCAGAGACGACACACGACTGTCCTCGCGATCAATGCGTTCAACACATCGGATGTGATGTCAAAAAAATGAGACAAAAAAAAGAGTTTTGTTTTTCTTGAACTCAAATATCAGTTGAAATGAGATTTTTTTCGCTGTTGTTCTTCGGTTGAGATTTTTTTGTGAGCACTTCTTGAGTGGTCTTCCCGTTCTTCACACCACAGATGGTCTTCGCTTCAGATCTGTTGAGAGTTGAAGACAATTGAAATGAGATTTTTATGAATGAAAACAACACTTCTTATGTATAACACGGTTTCGCCCCTTATTTAAGGCGACGATAATATGGATAATAAAAAATTAATTCACTTTTTATTAGCGAAACAAAAAATGCCATAAAAAACAAAACTCTTGTATTCAAAGGCTGTGTATATAAAAGATATGGCTTTTTATTAAGGGATTAGAAAAACGAGTGAATAATGAAGAAAATAATTATATATTCTTTTGAATGAAATTAATTTCAAATATAAATAAAAACTAAAATCAAAACTAAAACACAATTTGAAATACAAGTGAAAAAAAATGCAAACCTTTTGTTGTTGTGAAACAAATGCAATGAAAACGACGTTTTGCTATTGAAAAGACATTATTACCAAACATAATGTTAAACACGATTTGATTAATCAGTTATTTATTGAATGAATTATTTTAATAATAATTAAAAAAACATTTTTTGTTATTTAAAAAACATTTTTTGATTTGAAAACAAAAACACAAATCAATTGAAATGTTTTTGTTGACACAAAAGCTGTTGCCATTGAATCGACGGCTCTGTTGACGGCGTCTAACGTTGTCTGTCATGTGATCACAGTTTTCCGACGCTCTCATTGGCTGTGCGTAAACTCAATGCTAGAAACTCACCGCCGATGATAACAAGCCTACTATAAGCGTAGGAAAGTATGTCTTTTGTCTAAAGGAGCAAGGTTAAAAGTATACTATCACCAAGATTCATTTATATTTTTATATATCATGTGTGAAAATTCAATTAAAATTGCTTTCGCGTCGATATTTAAGGCTATTTTCAATGCCCGGAAATGTTGTCAACATTAGTGTCTAAGCGACTGTCACTCCATCTCATTGACCGACAGTCAACTGCTTTGGCTGTCAATGAGTGCACACATAAACGACGTCTGCATTTAATTGTAATGAAATTCAATATATTTTTGTATACATATGTAAAGAATATATGAATTTCTGAAATCTAAGGGTCTATTACACCCTGTGCTGACTGAGCACCTGATCGAGAAAATGCACACAACTTTTTTGACATCTCAAAGGCCAGAGACGAGTAATAAACGATATTTTTATTATTCAAAAATCAATGTTTGAATTGAATTATTAATGAAGAGAGAGATGAATGTAATGTCTATGGCCTGGGAGGTAGTAGTGGTTGGCCAGGGTGAAGGGGGGAGAGTTTGTTTGTGTTGATTGATAAGAGAGTGCAACGAAAGAGAGAGAGAAAAAATATTTTGTATTAAAAAACTTGATTTTTAACCAAAAGTAAAGGAAAAATAGTTTAGAAAAAAAAATTTGATAATAAAATACATTTTTCGATAACATATTTTTACGAGTTTTTATGCAAACAAAAAAAAATCTGTTTTTTATATTCAACAAAAATAAAGGTTTTTTCCTTTTAAAAAAATTTCTTTAAGTTTTTCACAAATGAAGAGAGAATTTCATTTAATGAGTTCATTCACAAACACATAAAACACACGGTTTTTCAAAATTGGAAATTTTTTTTGTGTAAAATGAATGTTAAAATAACGTTAAAAAGTATTTAAAAAGTTTTTTCGCACTTTTTTTCTGTGTATTGTTTTTTACATCAATTTATTTGTCATCAATTCATACAAAAGTTTTTCTCTATTCGTTGTGTTTGTTATACGAGAAAAAAAAATAATTAAAATTTTATTCTTTTAATCATGTCTTCAATATATGTGTTGTCACAAGAATTCTGGGACAAAGAGGGCGACCCACGAGTGGCCAGTTATCCCCTCCTCGCCGGCGGACCCAATACTATGCTGTCAATAATGTTCACGTATTTATTCGCAGCCAAACTCCTGGGGCCGTATCTGCTCAAAGATCGGCCGCCCCTACAGCTGCGGAACACCATGCTCGCGTACAACGTGGCCATGGTGGCCATAAACGCCTGGTTCCTCTACGAGTTCGTCTTCATCATACGCTTCGGTACGGCGCTACTGGACCTCCACTTTCCCGACAGGACAGACCTATCGCGACAGACGTTACGCTCAATACATATCGTCTTTTTGTACTATTTGTCCAAATTTGTCGACTTGTTCGACACCCTGTTCTTCGTCGTACGCAAGAAGACGTCTCAGGTATTAAATTATCGATTGATTTTTACCCCCCTTTTTAAACAAAGAATTTTTTTCATCAAAATTATTCTTCAAACAAAAATTCTTTGATTTTATCATTCATTTCAATTGAACAGAATTTTTTTTACCGTCTCTGCTATTCTAATAGCTTTTTGATCTAGCATCAATTCCATGAATGATCAAGTTCAAATTATTAGCATATTTTCTATCATTTATTGAACAAAAAAATATTTTAAAAATATTTTTAAAATATTTTAAAAATTTTGAAATTTTTTATATTTTTTGACTAAAAAATCAATTTTTTTAAACACATTAAATATTATTGGAATTTATTTTTTGCTTATATAATATTGCACTCATATGTGTCTGTATGGTTATCATGATGAACTGACCCCGCACACTATCACACTCATGCTAACTTAACAGCCATAATAACAACAACAACATTAAAATTAGTTCAAAATATGGTTTATTTTTTGAACAAATTAATGAAAAAATAAATGTTTGAAAACAACACAAAAAACATGTGTTTCGATAAATATGACATAATTTTGAGCTTAAAAAATGTATTTCACAATACATTCGCTGCGAAATTCAAGTTCAATAATACGATAGAAAAATAATTAGTGAATTTTTTCCTCAATTATAGTCTCAATAATAAAGAGAGAGAAAAAAAATTTATTCAACAAACAAAAAAAAATGCTAAAACATGTCATTCCTCTTACAAAACGGTTCAGGTTTTGTGATATAATGTGTAAATCCTTTTTTTTCTTTGTATTTCGTTTCGTTTCGTTCATTACATATGAATTTGTAATAATTTTTTACAAATCTATAGATATTTAAAACAAAACAAAAAATTAATTTTTTTTTATATTAAATCAAATTTTAATGATTTTTTTTTCGCTTCATAACTGATCCCCGATTTTCGGCGCCTGTCTCTTCATGTGTGTTAGGTAACGGTGCTCCACATATACCATCACTTTTCGGTGCCGACGCTCGGCTGGCTCGTGGTCAAAGTGGGCCCACTGGTGCCGGGCATACTGTTGTTCGCCATACTGAACACGACTGTCCACGTAATCATGTACTCATACTACGCGCTGTCGGCGTTCGGGCCTCAGGTGCAGAAGTACTTGTGGTGGAAGAGGTATTTAACGCAGATTCAGGTGAGAGGACAGACAGAGAGTGAACACACCATTCAATGTTGGCTACGATATAAGAGAGAAATTCTTTCACAGAATCTCATTGTGTTTTTTACACGTGGAATGACTTTAAGTTTAGGGTAGAAATTAGTTGTAATTTATATGAAGAAATAATTTCTTTTATAGTCTTATACACACTTTTTGCTGAGCTTTGCTGTCATTAATCGCGTTATTGAGTAAGAAATACTCGATTTTTCCAGAATAAACACAAAGATTAAGAGCAGAAAAACGCGATTAATAACTGTTAACACAATTATTGATTGAGAATACTGTATATACTGTACACATATGCACTGTACACACAACTGGCCCCTTCAGGGTATGGAAACAGAGAGAGAAACACCTGGAATATTCTAAAAGTATTTCGTCAAAATGTTTACCAAATTATTAGTAAAATTATTAGTAATTATTATTTTTTTTGTTAACATTCCTGAGATTAGATTATATACTCTCATAGGGTATAGAGAGAGGGAGAGGGCCATTAAAAAGAAACAAGGTCACAATAAATCTAAAACGACCTTTTCGTTGAGCACTGGGAGATAGTTTTCCACTGTAAACAGCCATAAGCACCCTCTCTATGCGGAGAGCGAACGCCGACATTGAAAGTGATTTTTGGCTATAAATAATTTTAGACCACATTTTGCATACGAATTTCTAATGACATTTGTCTGCCTTTCCCCCCTGAAAATTATACCCCTTCTCATTTACAGTTAATCCAATTCGCGATACTATTGCTGTACTGTTCGCTGGCGATGCCATTCTACCGGGGCTACCGGCCCATATACCTGTACCTGGGCGCCAGTCAGCCGCTCATATTCCTGTGCCTATTCGTGAACTTTTACATACGTTCCTATAAGACGAGTGTGCGCTCATATAACATGTGGAGCACATACATGTGCCAGTGCTATAATCAGGGTCTCATGTATTCGAGAATATTCTGTAAGACTAACAAAGACTTGAAAACACTTTGAATGGATTTGTTTTTTTTTCTTTGCATTTCATTAATTATAGTTTGTTTGACAAAAAAAAATTTTTTTTCATTTGTTTTGCTGTAAATTATATACAAAAAAGTAATGTTAAAAACATTTTCTTGTTTTTTGATAATTTTTTTCTCTCATAAACTTGTTATAAAGTTCTTTAAATAACTGCAGAAAAAAATTATTTTAAAAACAAATTAATTGTAATTTTTTTTATTAATAATTATTTTTTATTTCAATAAAAAAAAATTTCTTTAAATCAAATCATAAATTGTTTTTCACTTTTTTTTTATCATTAGTGATGTAAAAGTGAAATGAATTTTTCAAATCCCTCTCAAAAAAACACAATATTTTCCTGATCATTGTGTCGTGAAAAAATGACCATACTCACTGTGCAAGAACAATTATAAACATCACAGGCAATACGTAACGAAAAAAAACATTAATAAAATCTTTACTTAAAATACAATTAAAATACGAATAAAAAAAAGTTATTTGTTTTGCTTAACAATTATGTGAACGAAAAATCACTTCTCAAAAGGCGATCGAAAAACTGTAAACCAAAATAACTTTTATGACATCCGAGCGCACAGGTATGTGTAGCCGACCCACTGACCTCTGTGTGCCTCAAATGGCCAGTCATACAATTAAATGCCAATGTCGTCTAATACTGTCTTTTGAAGGGCTAATATTATACGCCTTTCACTCTCTCTCTCTCTCTCTCTCTCTCTCTCTCTCTCTCTCTCTCTCACCCTATGATTTAAGAGGAAATCCATACCTAATGAGAGAGAAAGAGAGAGT
>JAQIXR010001194.1:0-14579 GCA_034700825.1 Quadroppia sp. Gr-Ori-00064
GCGAGAGAGCGAGAGAGAGAGAGAGAGAGAGAGAGAGAGAGAGAGAGAGAGAGAAGAAAAAGTATACTAAACTAATAGTTGAGTAGACTATGGGCGCTATGGGACGGTACTGTCCCTCAGTCGAAATCTCGGCGGATCTAATCTCACTGTCCTCTCAAATAAACTGTTATTTCTTTGCTATTTTATAACATTTTTTGTTAATAAAAACATAAAAAAATTTATCTAAAAATATAATAAATGTTGTTTTGATGGCCCCAAAGGACAGACAGATATTATGGACCGGGTCTTTCTAGTGCCATGTATTGAAGTCATGTTAGTCTTGCCTTTACTTTGATTAAAGGACCAAAAAATCAAAACATTTATCAAATAAAAGTCCAATCAATTCAATAGCTCTTAAAATATCTATCACTCATTCGGTTGTTGTCTATGTTTTTTGTGTAACTGTTCTCTCATTTCATAGACAGTGTTTATATCTCTATACCCAAACACAATACTATTTCCCAGGTGATGTCCTTGGTCATATACCAGGGCTCACACACATACCAGGGACAGAATATTCACAGTGTAAAACACTAAAGAACTCAAGCCTTCAATGAATTTTTCATTATCTCAAAAATGATTTTGAGTTTCGTTTGTATAGTATAGCGAAAAAAACGGGTCAACACTTTGTATTTTATGTCACCCCTGGCCTAAGAAAACAGACTTTCCTAACAGTTATACTAGTATTTTCTCGACGAGTCATACCATTGAATGAATGAAAAAAAAAACTTTTAAACAACAAAAAATAACATTAAAAACATTACATTAAATTAATGTAAGAAAAAACTTAACATAAATTCAATACATATTTATCGTCTCTTTTAATGCAAATGAAATATAATTATAAGAATAAGAAAAAAAAACTTCATTTCATATACTGTATCGATAGAGCGCCGGGTGTTGTAAGACATGAGATCTGAACTTCACTTTAAGTATAGATAATAAAAAAAATGTTTTTTTTATTTCTCTCACTCTTTGACTCTGTGTTTATATCAGCCAAAAAAACTGAAAGTGTGAGTATCGGTGTCGACGAACACACGCCCGTTCCCCTCAGCGCCCATATCTCTCCAATACAATGCCCTAACAATCGATTTCGAGGCACAAAAAACCAGTTGAAACTCGTATAGAGAAAAACACATATTATTTTTGATGTAAATATTTATTTATATTTATCTCTAATCCAAACAAAAAGTTGTTTTATATTTAATGTAATAAACACTTCAAGTGTTGTATACATGCATAACAGGGGCATTATGTACATGCATAACAGGGGCATTGCATACACGCATAACATTGACCAGAATTACAATTAATAGTCAAATAAATTGTGTTTTCATTTAATATTTGTTTGAATATAATATTGATTTTAATTTATTATTTTTTTTCTATTCATATCATTAAAAATAACATTGAATTCACGAGAAAAAAATATTTACAGAAAAAATAATAATTTTTTTGTTGTAATTAATCTCAAAATAATTTTTTGCAAAAATATGAAAAAATATTCCGAAAAATGATATCATAGTTAATGTGAAAACAAAACTATTATTTAGTTCTCAAAACACTTGCAAACAAAATATCCGTTATTTTTATGGCAGAGAAAAACATTTTTTTCCCATTTCAAACCCCTTTCTCCCCCTTATATTCACCCTGAGTCAGTACAGTTGGCATTCTGAGGCCAGTCGCATATCTTCTGCACATCATTCCATTGGGTACCCGCGGCACAGCTCATCAGAAACGCCTGTCCGCCGTCATTGCATTGCCAATACTTGTCACAATCGTCGCTCTTATACATGCAGTACGTCGGTTGTGAGCACCCACTGGCCGGTGGTGTCGGACACTTGTGCTGCACGTCTTGCGGATAGAGATTGGCAACTGTAGAGGCGATGGGGGCGGCGGTTGTCGTCGTCGGCGACACTATCGGTGCCACAGAAGGCTGTGTAGGCTTTGGAGTTGTAGTACTAGTGCTGGGCTTAGGGGTTGTCGTCGTCGGCGATACTATCGGTGCCGCAGAAGGCTGTGTAGGCTTAGGGGTTGTCGTAGGGCTAGCAGTAGTCGCAGGGCTAGCAGTAGTCGCAGGGCTAGCAGTAATCGCAGGCTTAGTGGTTGTGCTCATAGTTGACAGAGTGGTGGGCACAGGGGTGACGGTCGTGGTCTCGGGCGCACTCGTTATCACCTCCAATGTCTTATTCTTACCATTGATGATAAACTCATTGAATTGAGTGACGTTTAGACGACTCAAAGCACCGGTCAATAGCTCTATGTTTGACAAGAGTTGCAAATAATCCGCAGAATTGAAAAATGAATTTGAATTTGAAATATCTATACATAAGTTGTAAAGAATATATGAAAACAAAGAATATATTTATTGTGTTGTGAACTGAGTTTCACTTGTTTTTTGTGTGCACTCAAAAACAATACCTGATTTTTGACACAAATAATTATCAATAAATAAAACCATTACAAAACAGACGATCATTTGAGACGACATCTCATTCTTCAAGAGCTGTATCACTAGAGAAAAAATCTATTGTTTTTCGTAAGTCATAAGTAGTGTTGAAATGACAATGAAATTCATATTAAAATATTTTATATAAAAAACTTTTACTTTTTATTCAATGAATTGACGAAAAAATATTTATTGAAATAATAAAATAAAATATTTTTTATGTTTTAATCATAACATTAGTTCTAATTATTTTAAAACTTTTTTATTTTCATTAATCACTTCATATTCAATGAAAAAAAAGTTTATTTAATTATTGTGAATAGAAATCAATTTTATTTATAATAATTGTATTTAAAAAAACATTTCAATAAAAATTGATTTGAAATTACATTCAATTGTTTAAAATGGGATTTAAAAAATAAGATAAAAATAATTGAAAAATGAATATAAAAATTGTGTTAAAAATGAAAAATTATGAAAACTTATGTCAAATGAAAAAATTTTCTTTTTTTTATGACAATAAATTGAGTTATTTTTTGGGATTCATTTGAGCCCTCAATGAAAGTAATTGTCTGTCTTTGGATCTAATAATGTCTTTCATTTTCTCAAGTCTAATGCCTTGTTTGAAATGAGTGGTTAACACATAAAACATATAACAAACATATTTAGGATAACTATGAATCTCTAATTTCGCGTCCAATAACTTATCCAGTTGCTTACAGCTGGCCAGTAGGGCTGACTCACCCATCACATATATGATCGGGTGCAATAATTTCTCTAATTCTTGGTCATATTCTACGAGAAATTCAAGCATTGTTGTGAATGTCGTCTTCGTCTCATTGTCTGCTATAGAGTAATACCGATCAATACATACCATTCAAATGCAATGACAAAATAATTGTTATATACCTTCAGTTGTGTTGAGTGTTGGCAGCACTTCATTGACGCCTGCATTGCCATCAATGGACACATCAGTTGATATCTTCGTGTCTCTCATTGGGCACACACAAGGCGGTGGTGGCGGACACCTGTGCTGCACGTCTTGAGGAAGGGGTTTGGCAACTGTCGACACACTGGCACTGTTTGTCGAGACGATTGGGCGGGCGTTTGGACAGTCGGTTGTCGTCGGAGAAATTATCTGTCGATTATGGCCTTCGTATGGGCTATTGGACGGGCTGTTTACCAGACCCAAAATGAGAGCCACAAAACATATGATAAAAATATTTAAATTCATTATTAAAAAGAAATAAAAATTAATAGTAATTAAAAAAATGTAAAAAAATTGATTTGAGGCCTGATATGTGTGTTGCAATACAGGGAATGGTATTATATTTTGCTATCAAATCATAAGTTTATTATTCATACAAATCAAATGTGAAACTCAGTTAATAGTTGTGTGTTTTTCCATATATATTATACACTGTTTCACACATTGAAAGAATATTTTAAACTTCAAATCATTTATTACTAATTTTATAATTTTTATGAATTTTTTAATTTAATACAAAATTATTTCAAAAACTTACACTTCATTGAAGTTTTGATTTATCATGTGTTTTATATTGTTTTTAATTGTCATTATTTTTTCATTACTTTTATTAGGCTTTAATTGAGAGAAAATTTTAATTAAATTAATGTTAATATCATTTGTCAAACAATTGGACAATAATTGCAATAATATTACAAAAATTGTAAAATTTTTATTCATTTTTCAATATCTGTTAAACTCTTAAAGAAATGAAACAAAAAAATCAATTCAAATAAAATCTTAAAAACATTTTCAAAACAATTCTTTAATTTTCATTAAATACTTTATTCACAAAATATTCCGGAATATATTTTCCAAAAAGTACCGGATTATTGTACAGTAATCCTGAGGTCAACGATATTTGCATTGAATTCAATATAAAGTATAAATAAAATCTTATTTCAAACAAAAAACATTAATTCTAATTATTTTCAAACTTTTATTTTCATAATTCACTTCATATTCAATGAAACAAAAAGTTTATTAATTATTGTGAATAGAAATCAATTTTTTTAAAATCATTGCAATTAAAAAACATTTTAATAAAAATTGATTTGAAATTACATTCAATTGTTTATGGGTTTAAAAAATACGATAAAAATATTTGAAAATTGAATATAAAAATAGCGTTGGAATGAATGTATGGAAAAAACTTATGTCAAATGAAGAAAAATTTTTTTTTGTGTTTATGACAATCAATTGAAACACTTTTTGGCTCTCAATGACATTAGTTGTCTGTCTTTGGATCTAATAATGTCTTTCAATTTCTTAAGTCTAAAACTTTGTTTGAAATGATTTCTTGTTATATAAAACATATAACAAATATAATCCACATAACTCTTGGTCTTTAAATCGTCACCCAGTGGCTGATCTAGGTAACTACAGCCGTCCAGTAGGGCCGACTCACCCCATAAATAGAACAACGGATGCAACCATTCCTCTAACTTGAGGTCATTTTCAACGAAAAATTCTACAATAGTTTTCAATATATTCTTTGTCTCATTGTCTGCTATAGAGTAATACCAGTCAATAGAGAGCATTCAAATGCAATGACAGAATAATTGTTAAATACCTTCACTTGTGGTGAATGTTTGCATCACTTCATCGACGCCTGGATTGCCATCAATGGACATAACCTTTGAAGTCTTCATATTATCTGACCATTTGGTTGTCTTGTCTTTGATTGTAATTATTTTATCATTACTTTTATTAGGCTTTAATTGAGTGAAAATTTTAACTAAATTAATGTTAATATCATTTGTCAAACAATTAGACAATAATTGCAATAAAATTACAAAAATTATAAAATTTTTATTCATTTTTCAATATCTGTTAAACACTTAAAGAAATGAAACAAAAAAATCAATTCAAATAAAATCTTAAAAACATTTCAAAACAATTCTCTTATATTCATTAAATACTTTATTCACAAAATATTCCGGAATTTAATTTCCAAAAAGTGCCGGATTATTGTACAGTAATCCTGAGGTCAACGATATTTGCATTGAATTCAATATAAAGTATAAATGAAATCTTATTTCAAACAAAAAAAAACATTAATTCTGTTCAACAAAAATATATTTTTATTAAACATTTAAATAAAATTCATTTGAAATTACATTCAATTGCTATTGGAATAAAAATAGTGTTGAAATGAATGTATGAAAACATTTTTTTTTGTACAGTATTTATGACATTAATTGTCTCTGTTTAGAATTCATTAATTTCTCATATCTAATACCTTGTTTCAAATGAGTTGTTATCACATAAAACATATAACAAACATATTTGGGATAACTATTAATCTGTGAATTCCTATCCAATAACTTATCCAGGTGCTCACAGCTGGCCAATAGGGACGTCTCGCCCATCATATATATGATGGGTTCCAACAACTCATCGAATTTGAGGTCATTTTTAACGATAAATTCAATGATAGAAATTCTATAGAAATTCAATGACTTCTTCGTCTTATTGTATGCTATAAAGAGATACCAATCAATACATACCATTCAAATGCATTGACAGAATAATTGTTAAATACCTTCAGTTGTGTTGAATGTTTGCATCATATTATCTGAACGTTTTGTTGTCTTCTCTTTGATTGTAATTATTTTATCATTATTTTTATTAGGCTTTAATTGAGTGAAAATTTTAATTAAATTAATGTTAATATCATTTGTCAAACAATTAGACAATAATTGCAATAATATTACAAAAATTATATAATTTTTATTCATTTTTCAATATATGTAAAACTTTTTTCAAAAATGAAACAAAAAATCAATTCATAACAAAATCTCTTCAAAACATTTCAAAACAATTATTTAATTTTCATTAAATACTTTATTCACAAAATATTCCGGAATTTATTTTTCAAAAAGTCCCGGATTATTGTACAGTAATCCTGAGGTCAACGATATTTGCATTTAATTCAATATAAAGTATAAATAAAATCTTATTTCAAACAAAACATTAATTCTGTTCAAAGAAAATATATTTTGTTAAACATTTTGATTGAGTATTTGATGTCCAGTAAAAGCCAGAGATGAATACTCTGGGTATTTGTTAGAAGAGTTCTTCAAAGATAATGAGTGTCAAGAATTGCATGAAAAATAATTTGTTTAAAAATTTTTTTTAATTATACTTTAAATAATGAATACAAAAAATTAAATGTTATTTAAATTATGATTTTTTTTTTGTTATAATTTATGTATAAAATATTTTTTTTTGAAATTATTTTTATCAAAAATGAGTATAAAAATTGAAATTAAATTTCATTGCAAAATAAAACACTTTTTTGTGTGAATAACAGAAAACACAGAATATATTAGTTGAGGGAATGACTGATAATAGGAAGAGTGCGAACTGGACTTTGGATGACTGGCACCAGACGTGGCCGAACTGGTCGGACGCGGGCCCGGAATGCATGGAAACACCAGATGCGGACAAACCGTTGCTCTTAAGGCAAATGCAATACTTGGAGACATTGGAGGGAAAGTACACTAACATAGTGTTCGACCTCACAGAAATGCTGGGCAAAGGCACGTATGGGACAGTATGGAAGGTGACGGCTAAACGTCACTTCACATACCCGGGCACCGACATTTCAGGCGCTGAGACGGTAACAATGGCTTGTAAAGTAATACGCCTTAAATATGAAGAATTTAAGCCCTTTGTGTCCAATGTCAAGAAGTTTGTGTTGTCTGACGTTCAGGTGATTCAAGGCCTCGACAGCCGTCACATCACTAAAATCGATCACTACATACCGATACCGGACAGAGAGACGGGCTTTCCATTTACGGCGGTACTGGTGTTCATGGAGTTATGCGATGGAGACCTGAAGACAATTACTCAGGACATACCTGGAGGTACGATGTCTTCAGAGCACTGTCGCATTTGGTTCATGCAAACTCTCTTTGCGCTCGAGTTCCTCCACCAGCACCGGGTCGTCCACATTGACATTAAGCCCGCGAACATTCTCTACCAGTTTGTGGTCGAGGGCTGCAAAGTGAGCGACTTTAAGGTCAGTTCGTTATTGTCGAAAACAATGCACTCAATTGTGTTCAAATTGTCCGACTTTGGGCTTTCCATCAGATATGGTGCCAATGAGCGCATGGTCTGCACCAATAGGTACGGCACCTTACACTATATGGCACCCGAGATGAAGATGCTTAGAGGCATTCCTCCGTCTATGATAAAGCCTATCAAAACCATTCCCTGCGATATATACAGCCTCGGTATGACACTGGCCTACACATACATAGGCGACGATCGCTTCGAGAAGAACTGGAGTCTTATGGAGCACTATATGTCAGACCCGGTGAATGTGAAGGACGCGCCACAACTGGCCGGTGTCGTCAAGTGTATGATCGAACAAATGCCTGACCAACGGATCAGTATTGAAGGGCTTTTGAAACACGAATGGCTTTGGAGTTCCTGGCCTTAAGAGCCAACAACTATTGGAAACACTGTTGTTATAGTCATTTGTATTCAATTCATTCAAACATTTGTTTTATTGAAAATGAATTGAATTCTAAAAATTTTTAACACTTTTTATATGAATATATCTCTTGTGAACAGAATTGAAGCACTGTTTGGACAGTTATATTGAATAGTTTTCCTTATATAAGTCATGAACGAAAAGACTATTCATTTAAACATTTTATGACATTTTTTATTATTTTTCATTTCATTTCATTTATCAAAAATTAGTAAAACTTTTTGTTTATATTTGTTGGAAACAGTGCTTCACATCAGAGCCCACAGACATAAGGAATCATAGGTCGAAGGCATCGAAAGACAGGAATCGCATGAAAAACATTAAAGAAGTTATAAATGAATTGAAGAGAAAAAGCATTTGTTTTGATTTGATTAAAATAAATAATATTTTCAATAATGAATACAAAAAAAATAATTATTTTTCAAATTATTTTTTGTTATAATTTATAAATAAAATAATTTTTATTATTTTTATGAAATTTTTTTTAATTCAAAAATAAGAATAAAATTGAAATTAAATTTCATTACAAAATAAAAACACAATTTTTTTGTAAGAATAACAACAAACACAGAATATATTTATTGAGGGAATGGCTGATAATAGAAGGAATGCGAACTGGACTTTCGAGGACTGGCACCAGACATGGCCGACCTGGTCGGACGCGGGCCCGGATTGCATGGAAACACCAGATACGGACCAACCGTTGCTATTAACACAAATGCAATACTTGGAGACATTGGAGGGAAAGTACACTAACATCGTGTTCGACGTCTCAAAAATGCTGGGCAAAGGGTCGTATGGGACAGTATGGAAGGTGACGGCCCAACGTCACTTCACATACGTAGGCACCAACACTCCAGGGACTGAGTCGGTGACCATGGCTTGCAAAGTCATACGACTCGTATATGACGACACAAAGCATTTTGTGTTGAATGTCAATCAGTTGGTGTTGAACGTACTGGTGCTTCAAGGCCTCGACAATCGTCACATCGCAACACTCGACCATTACATACCGATACCGGACAGAGAGACGGGTTTTCCCTTTACTGCTGTACTGGTGTTTATGGAGTTATGCGATGGAAACCTGAAGACAATGACTCAGGACATACCGGGAGGTAAGATGTCTTCAGAGCACTGTCGCATTTGGTTCATGCAAATGCTCTTTGCGCTCGAATACCTCCACGAGCACCGGGTCGCCCATTTGGACATAAAGCCCTCGAACATTCTCTACCAGTTTGTGGTCGAGGGCTGCAAAGTGAGTGACTTTCAGGACATGGCGTTATTGTCGAAAACCATGCACTCAATTGTGTTCAAATTGTCCGACTTTGGGCTTTCCATCAGATATGGTGCCAATGAGCCCATGGAGGTAACCAAAAGTTGCGGCACCATTCGTTATATGGCACACGAGATGGTGGCGCAGATGAGTCTCCCGGCTCATATGAAGACCCCGATCCAAGCCATTCCCTGCGATATATACAGCCTCGGTACGACACTGGCCTACGCATACTTAGGGGAAGTCGAGTTTGGGAATAACTGGCACCAAATGATCTATTGTATGTGTACACCGGAAGTGTTGACGGACTCACCACTATTGGCCGGTGTCGTCAAATGGATGATTAAGCCCAGACCTCACCAAAGGATTACTGTCGAAGCACTTCTGAAACACGAATGGCTTTGGAGTTCCTATGAGTCTATGGATTCTTAAGAGTCTATGACTATTGGAAACACTGTTATTACAATCATTTGTATTCAATTCATTCAAACAATTGTTTTATTAAAAATGAATTGAATTAAAAAATTGTTTTTTTTTGTAAAATATTTTTATATTCTGTTATTTAAACACTGTTTGCATTTGTATACAAAAAGTGAATATTCTGTAAAAAAATGTATTTTTTTTCTTATTTTGAGAATTCATTGATAGATGAAAAACATGTTTTAGAATAAAAATTATAAACATTTTTGATTTGCATAATGAAAACACTCCTCATATTTATTGGGGTTACTTATAATCGCCTTTTTTGACCTGTTTTTCCCAGTGAGCACCTGATCATCAATGATATTATCTGAACTGCTCAAGGAAATATAAGGGTCGAAGCGTGTGTGGTGACACAGGGGCAATCTGTCGGAGCACTGGAGGCCAACAACCCTCGAATTAGTGGTGTCTATGTATTCGCTTATCCAACGATTGCGGCGATCATTGCAGTCGAACGACTGCTGACCACTCATTGTAATGAGATTCTTGACGTCGGCTGACATGAATGGCGAGAATATCTTCGAACTCAAGATGTCGTATGTGTTGTGGATTTGACCATCTTTGTCACCCAGAACCAAATGCGTGGTTCTATTCAGCCCCTGAAATGGGTTCAGATCAAAGCTCTTGCTATTCATCAGCTGATTCTCTTTGAGCGCAATCTTCAGCAATTCGTTGCTATTTAAGGGGTTCTCGAAAGCGAACAAACCGTTCGGCAGTTGTGATAGACGTGTGTTCTTAAGACCCAAGTAGTTTAGACGATGCAATCCCGCGAAGGCATTGGCGCCGACACTAGTGATGGGATTCGATGAAAAGTCTAACCTATCGACGAATGTCTGCGTCGGGAACGCCCTGTCCGGTATTGACCTAATGTTATTGCCTGATAAGTCGATTGTCCGCACATTTATCATAGGCTTACAACACTCGTACAATGAATTGGTTGAGCCTTCCGTCAGCCGGTGATTGTTACTGATTGTCGCCGAGCGTATGCCGGGCCAGACTTCTCAAAGGCATTGGGATGTACCTCGGTCAGACTGGGATTGCCGGAGATTTGAAACTCTTCGGGTATTACAGTGCGAAAGAAGTTCGGGGGCAGTTTATATGAAAGGCCGCCACCAACTTCAAAATCCACTTTTCCACCCCTTATCATGATTTGTCTAACCTTGAATTTATAACCAAGGTTCAATTCGAGCCTCTCGAACATTTCGTCTAAGAATGTAGCGTTTATTCTCGACCCGTCGCATATGATATCATTGTGGCCACAATTACAGGGGAAGATCAGGTCCGGGGGCGGTGCCGGCACTCCATATATGCACACGAATATCAATACTGTCCTCACTATAACTGTTAAGAAATAGATTATTTTTAGTGAATGTTATTCAAAAATAATTATTTAAATGAATCGGACATACATTTTGCCATTGATTTTGAATTATTATTTTTATTTAAAATTATACAAAATTATGAAAATTTAAAATTAAAAAAAACTTTTTTTGTATTATTTTTTGACTTTGAAAAATATCTATAAAAATTTTGGTCAATATTCCTATCTATTAACACATAATAAATTCTATTCAATTTGGCTCTAAATTTCTATATCAGATAAAGTGATTGATATTTCAATGACAAAAATTCATTGAAATCTATTAAAAACAATTTTATTTAATAAAAAAAAAATAATCTTTTATTTGAAATAAAACGTCAATACTTTTAATCAATTAAATGATATAATCAATTCATGTCTTCATAGACGACATTCACTTTGAAACTTAGCCTTCATTTATGAAATCAATTTTTTTTCATTATATTGTACAACAATATGTATACTAAAGGTATGAATTTGATCTACATTTTGCATACTAAAAATGTTTGACTAATTTCTGTTACAGTCTTTGTAATCGTCATTACGTGTATAGTGAACTTTGATGTCGTATTTAGCGGTGACTGTCCGGCGAGTCGTATAGTAAAGCCATGCGTCTGCCAGAGAGACAGTTACGGACAACTGTCCCTAATGTGTTCGGACAACACGTTAACCGATGCCAAATTAGCAATGATTTTCACCAAGATCAGTGACTCTGTTGAACAAGATGATGACCGACACTATGACAAGTTTACGTTAAGCAAGACCACTTTAAACACGTTGAGTGACACCACATTCAAAGGCATCACATTTAAAAGTATTGTAATCACTGAAAATCATCTATTAGTGCGAATCAATGCCAACGCCTTCAACGGCACCGATCATTATGTGAGATATGTTGAGATAGTAAAGAATCCCCTTTTATCGCAAGGGACAGACATGTCGCTGTTCAAGGCGCTGTCCAAACTGACAGGGGTCAATAAAATGTATTTACATGAGAATAATATAACCGAAATACCTGACCGAGCGTTCGGTGAACGACAGACTGATTTGCAAGAGTTGTCGCTATCAATGAATCCCATAACAATGTTAGGCAGGTATGCCTTCAAAGGGTTAAGGGGTTTAACAACGTTGAAATTGCGGCAGACATTCATTTCGCGCATAAATGAGGATACATTTGCTTTCGATATGCCATCGTCTCTTGCATTGGAGATCTATCTATCGGGCGGTGTGTATATAAATGGTGACAGCTTTGCACCCGGCTCACTATCAAGCATATTTCGACCCACGACATTGATCCTTGGTGAAGATAATGAGTATGGCACTACTAAGAACGTCACATACCTGCCCCGGGAGGCATTCATGCCCTTCTTCCTGGCCAACGACAAGAACAACGTTAAGATCTTTGGACATCGCTTTGACTGCAATGACTGCAGGAATTATTGGCTGACAATGTATGACACGTTCGTGTCTCGAGTGAAGGACATGAAGTGTACGGACGCTAAGAATTTCTGCTATTTTGAACGCTTTGCGAAGTGTTCGCCTTTAAGGGATGGCTATACTGCCGGTGACGCCGGTATCGCACGCACCGGCCCTACCGTTGCGAAGCCACAGTGCGCTAAATTCATACATAATTTTATTGATTGTCTTCTCAATTGAATATATTGTTCGTTATATACAGCCCTTCCTGTAGTTCACTTTTCAGGTGTAAAACCATTTTTCAATAAAATTAAATGTTTTTAAACAATGTTTGAAAATATTTTCATTTCGTGTAATAATTGCAAACATAATGTCTATTGACTTCTATATAGCAATCATTTGTATGTTTGTAACGAATATTAATTACAAAACAATTGATTCAATTCTTTGTAAATAGTCTTCTATTCACTGATTGTGTCTTTCAATGGAATTCATGTCACGATTGAAGGCATACTAAACGTAAGTGTCATTGACTGCGGTATAGGTAGAGAGAACCAAAGGAATTACTGGACATTCAATACATAGAAATAAAACGTTTTAATTAAATATTTATTGTTTTATTGAATGGTATGAAATATATTACAATTATTTGTTATATAAATGTTTTACAAATTAAAAACTTTTTCATAAATTTCACAAATATTTTAAAAATCGTTTAATTTTTATGGAAAACATTATTTTGTATTTCAATCAAACTTTTAGATAATTCTATAAAAACTTTTTCCGAATATTTTATTCTTTAATTTGTAATTATTTTAACAAAAAAAAACTAATCGTTAATAATATTAATAATGAATATCAAAATTATACAAAAAATTTCAGATTAACTGAATTTCAAAACAAATTATAATTAATTTTCTCATTAATTATAATCAAAGTATTGCTTATAATAACAGTAATCGATGTTTTCAATCCAACTGTGATTTTGAACAAATGCTTTCATTTTGTAAATGTTATAACTTTTCAAATCTATACAAAAATTATTGCTTTTGAAATAAATTTCATTAATTTTACGACAATTTTCAATGATTTTCACAACAAATGATTTCTTGATTTGTGTCGAATAGTTGTTACCTTCGAGTGATATCTTCAGAATGTCTTTCAGTTGAGACAATGAATCAAATGTTCGTTCAGTTATTAAACCAATTCTTAAGTCAATTGATTGTAGTTTTGGTAAATGTTTGTCAATATCTGTGAAGAAGTTGTCATTAATTATTGAATTGAGTGTCAAATGCGTTAAGTTTTGACACCCTTTCAGTGATTCACTCTTCAGATCAAAATCTTTAACACATTTTCCATAAAAAGTAAGTCTTTTTAAATGTTTAAAAGATGTGAAAAAGTTTATAAATTGTTGTGAAATGTGATTGAAATAAAAATGAATTTCTTTAACATTAAGACAATTGTCTGAAATGTGTTTCAAGTCATCACTGAATGAGTCATTGATTTGATTAATGAAATCAATACTCAATTTAATGAGATTTGAATTCTTTGAAATGCTTTTCAAAACTCGTTTCAAATTGTTTTCATTCACGTCTTCATTGATCACAACATCGATTGATTTCAAACTCTTTTCATTGTATTCAATCAATGTCTCGAATCTGTTCACGTCTTCAGCTCTGATATGAAATATAATTTTCTTCAACCCTTTAACCAAACACTGATTCAAATCAAAGATATTAAAAAGTCTTTTATAGTGTATATGAAGACATGAAACTGTTTGCAGTAAAGGAAGGAACGATAGGTTATGATTTAGGGTGAAATCTGTGGTAAAATTTGATCCAAACTTTGTGTAAAACTCTTTTAATGTCTTTTCAGACAATCCATAGAAATCTGAATCAATTTTCTTCAATTGATCGCAATATTTGATAATTAGATGAAAGACTTCATTAATATAAGTAGATTCCGATCGAAATCTAGCTTTTTAATTGCAATTAATGAGCGCTATTCTATCGTTTTCGCACAGACACTGAA
>JAQIXR010001195.1:0-14560 GCA_034700825.1 Quadroppia sp. Gr-Ori-00064
ATCACTTCAAATATATATTCTCTAAAACAATAGTAATGAATGTTTTTTACAATTCGTTTCTATAGAAACTATTTTTTAATACTTCATGATATGAATGAAAATTCATAGACAATAATATTAGTAAAAAGAGTTCATTATATCTATTGGTTTACGAGTGAATGAATTGACAGAGAATTTCATTCAATTCATAGGTTTCAAAAATATTATTAAAAATCTTTTGAATAATAATTAATAAGTTTTTGTATTGCATTCAACTGTTATAAGAGAAGAACATCACTTGTATTGAACTAATGAATGCAAACACACATTATTTCTTCACTTATACTTTAATTGACATTATTGTACAGTAGTTGACATTCCATTGCATATCCAACCGTTCCCTCCCTGTGTCCCAATAATATCTCTCTGAGATTTATGTGACAATTAGTATAATTATTAACTAATTAGTAACTAATTTAACAAATGATTTGAAATATTATATAATATAAACAAAATCTGTTATAATATTTTAATGTCATTAACTTTCAAAAAATACACGAAATATATATAAAGGTATAAATAAACAATTGATTTATGTTTTCATTAATGATAAACACATTTGAGTAATAATTATAATAAAATTCTAATAAATATAATTATATTTAAAATTACTTACAGTTAATGTGTTTGATATCATTTGGTATGAGTTTTGTAAAATAGTTATAAAACTTTACATTTGTTGTACTCTATAACAGAATGGATGAAAGACATAATTAAACCAATAATGAAATCTCAATTTTCTCTCTTCAATATCAACATAAATGTGTCAAACATTTGATTAATATCTTCACAAAAGTTTTTTTTATGTCTTATATATTATATGAAATAAGAATCGAATGAATGATATGTGAGTTTTGGATATGTTTTGCTTTCAAGTCTAACTTATTCTCAAAGCCTTTCATTCGGTTCTGTAAAAATGCATTTATTCTACTGATTATATACTCCTATGATCTGAGCGCTGATGTATTGGCTCAGACCTCAGCATAATCTGGTGTCCGACAAACATATAAACACTTCGATTGAAAACTTTTTATAAAAATCTCTATTGTTTTGCAAATTGATTTTTGTAGTTATTTATGTCTAATAAATATAAACATAAATTTCCGAACAAATGGTTTGACATTCAAATGAAAATTTGTAAATTAGTCGACATTTTGAAGTATTCCTTCATATCAGTCAAGTTCTCCTTGAAGTTTGAACTGAGATTTTGATAATATGTGACAAACATATTAATTGAGAAAAATATCACTTCTAATACTTAAGAGAAAACTAACGAAAAGCAATGAAAAACAAAATGGTTTAAATAGTTATATATTTTTATGAATTAATTGTTTTTTTTTTAATAACTATTAAAGTTTTGAAAACAATTTTCAACTTCAGAATGAATTCAATAAAATTTACATTATTTTCAAATGCAATTAAATTGAAATGTTTTGTGAATTCAAACAACAAATTCAATTTCAATTCATTTGTCCGTCATTTGAGTCAAACTTCTTCACAAAGTTTGTCGAAAAAGACATGTCTTTACGATTTTCACGTCTCAAACGGCGCCAAAATTGTTGACTTTGCGGGCTTTCAAATGCCTGTCCAGTATAAGGACCTGTCCATCAATGACTCTCATCTGCACTGCAGACAAAACTGCGGTCTTTTCGATGTCTCCCATATGTTGCAAATGATGGTCAGAGGGAAAGACAGCATTGAGTTCATGGAAAGTATTACTGTTGCAGATATTGAAGGCCTACAAGAAAATAGTGGTTCTCTTACACTCTATACGACACCCAAAGGGGGTATTATTGATGATCTGATTGTCACCAAAACATCCAATCAATCCCTTTATGTCGTCTCAAACGCGGGTCGTATTGAACAGGACTTAACTCATGTCACAGACAACTGTCAGGCCTTCAGATCCAAAGGAAAAGATGTTTCACTTGAAGTGCTGTCGAGGGCTCTGTTGGCACTTCAGGGGCCGAAATCAGCTCAATGTCTGCAACCATTAGTTTCAACGGATTTATCAAAATTATATTTCATGACAACTATTGAGACGACTATCAGTGGTGTCAATGATTGCCGAATCACACGATGTGGTTATACAGGAGAGGATGGCTTTGAGATATCGGTGCCGACAGAAAAGGGTGCAGATGTGGCCCAAACCATATTGTCTTCATCTAAAGATGTGGTGAAGTTGACCGGATTGGGTGCTCGCGACTCACTTCGACTCGAAGCAGGTCTTTGTCTATATGGCAATGACATAGACGAGAGCACAACACCCATTGAGGCCTCCCTGACCTGGACTATTGGCAAAAGGAGGCGACAAAACGCCGATTTCATCGGCGCTCAAATAATTTTAAAGCAATTGAAAGAAAAACCATTAAAACGAAGAGTAGGACTAATAGGCCTAACACCTGGACCTCCAGCCAGAGCTCACGCATCGGTATTAGACATAAAAGAGGGAAAACCAATCGGTTCGGTAACCAGTGGTTGTCCTTCCCCTTCGCTCAAGAAGAACATAGCAATGGCTTACATACCGACGACACATAAAATTGGTTCAAAAGTAATTTGTGATATAAGAGGCAAACACTTTGAGTATGAAATTGTAAAAATGCCTTTCCTTTCGACAAATTATTACATCAATAAATGATTAGTTTTTGTCTTAACTAATGATTTTAGCACTCAATGCAAGCAATGATTAATTGCTTACATTTATTACAACACTTTTTCGTCTAAAATATACCATAATTTTATTTATATAATTAATGGTTTGAAAAGTTTTTATTACAAAACAATTGATGGATGAGATGTCGATGCGATGGCACAGGTATTTAATCAAAAGTCATGTCAAAAGCGATTGAATCGTATAATCAATAAAATGAATAAAAAACAATAAAAACTTTAAACACAAATAAATTAATGAAAACTAATATAAATATTTATATTATTCCCAATCCTTTGAATGAATAATGTATATAACGATTGAGGTCTCAGGTAATGACGACTCCCTTGTGAACACAGGGGCCGGTCGTCGCCTCTTCGAGTAGTGCTGGCCATAGATATGTCTGAAATATCATTGAAAACATTAAAGTGTTGTTAATATAAGTGCTTTTGATGACCAAAACCTTAATCACATCCGATTCCTGATTGGATGAGTGGAACCTAATGTGCATATCTCTGCGAAAGGAACGGGTTTCGTACTCTATCACGAATGGAGGGTTCTGTATGGACAGTGCCCAGGCCAGTTGGATACAGTCCCGAACATACGTCACCAACACTTCACATGATTTAAGGCAGGGATAGTCGTAAAGAGTGGCCCAAATTTGAGTGCAAACCTCCTGTGAATTGAATATGAGATGATTATCAGTAATGACTATCACATTAGGAACAGGTCTATACGACAGCGCAAAATACCTCAACGTTTTTATTCAGATTGAATCGATCGGCGGTAGACCTGAGATAGGAGTTGACGCTGGAATCGAGTTCTTTGACCGACGAATCAATATTTGGCACTTCTATAGACGTTGGGATCTGTAGTAATTGATTCAATTGACGCTTTATGTCAACCAACGAGTGCTGGACTGAACGGAAGGCCAGCTTTAAAATGAGAGACAATATTAATATTGAATTAATTATTAGGTAATAAATAATGTAATAATTCTTACGACGACTACAGAGAAGAGTAGTTTGGATTTGAGTTCATCGGCGTCTTTAAGGGCGTGAAGACTGTCCAATGCGTCCAAAGTGTCGACGCGAGCTGTCGTCAAATAGTTGATAACATTAGACAATAATTCATTCAAATGACCACAATATACAAACCCTGGGCATAAAGGTTTCCATACTTCCTAATGAGAGCCGTCGGTCGTCTCTCTCCGAGACATACGTTTTCAAACCTAACGCCCCTTTCGAGCATACGCTGTGCCTGTTCTGCGAGCCTGTCCTTCATCTTCCTTTCCTTCTCTTGCAATTCAAATATAGTTTGCTTGGATTTAATGAGTTCTCGCCTCAACACTTCCACTTCGGTGGTGTCCTCCACGGGTTGGGTCCAAATGCTTCCCTTAACGGTGACGCCACTGCCAGACGAGTCTCGACGAGAGACTGGATATAAGTTTTGGCAATAAATTCATTGAAATCGTTATTCATTCAAACACTTAGTCGACAAACCATTAGAGATGGAATCAGATGTGAATTTGGTTTGGGAACGACTACCTCCACTCCCACCGCTGTCAGAGAACGATTGAGTATCACTACTGCCAGCGCTGGCTATTCTTCTAGCACTCGGTCTATTGCCCTTCACTCGCACTGGTATATAACAAAATCAAATAAAACATTTAATAAGAAATTTATAGAAAAAATATGAAAAATATATAAAGAAATGAATGGAAACCAATGAATCAAATGCTTTTCGTGTAATTTAGTGACCGTTTCATAGATTTAATACAAAAAATATCAATAATTTGTCAAATAATGAAACAATAGATTTATATATGGATTCAAGTGAAGAGCAATGCACTGGAAGTGCATTATAAATGCCATTACAATATTGTATATCAAACGAAGAGCTCATCATTTAGTCATAAGTGGCGATAAAATTCATGATTATTGCTGTTTGTGGAGCAAAGGTGTTGTTACCCAACACTAATGGCTCAGAATATTCTTTGTGAAACAAATTCTATTGTTTAGAGAATTCTCTGATTTATCACTAATTATACAATATTTTAGATTCAAATTAATATAAAATTATTTTTAAATGTCTTTATATTTTTTTAAAACAATTTTTTCTCAAATTGAATTGAATTGAACTCAAATCCAAATTGATTTATGAATTTTTGTCTAAGTTTTCAAATTTTGAATAAAGAGTTGTTAGAAATAAATACTGATTGATGTCTTAACCAAAGGACAGGAAGAAAATGGCAAAGGAATAACAAGAGTTAAAAACATAAATATTATAAACAGTGTTAAGAGTTTTGAACTAAATTTTTGTCATATATTTTTAATTTATTATTCATTTTGATGTCTGTCAAGAGATCAACACTTTTATGAATAACAACAAAATTATTTTTTGATTTTTTTTTTCAGTTAATATTAAAGTCTTAACAATTGTTGTCATTATTTAAAGAAAGAACAATTTGTTAATTATTGTCAATGAATAGAAATTTCAAAATTTGTTTTACATAAAAATTATTAAAAAATAATCAAAAACGACTTTTGTGTTAAACTCATTAAAGTTTGGGGAAATAGTGACCACTTTGGCCATACCTGTGGACAGACACCTATTAGCATCAAATTTTGACAGAAGGACTCATTGGTATCTCATTAACATAACTAACCTGTCATTCATTGCAATAATTAATTGTTGAAAAATGAGACACAATTTATATATTTATAATTTATAACAACAATAATATCATTAAAATTTACATTAATTTACTTTTCAACGAAAAATTATAATAAATTATAATATAATATAATATTTGACGAAAATTCGTTTTTTTGCAAATTTTATTCAAACAATATATTCAATAAAATACTATTTTGTTTAGAAATGAAAATGTATTCAAAAAATCATGATTTTTTTCAATTGAAAAAATGTTTATAAATATTGAATAGAAAATCCATTTCAAGAAAATAACATAAAATCAATATTTTCTCGAAATCTTATGAATAAATTTGAAAATTCTGGGAATATATGAATGAAATTCATTTCAAATAATAAAATGCGAAAAATAATTATTTTCAATAAAAATAACTTTAGATTGAATTCAAGTCATGAAATCAATTTATATTTAATAAATATTTTCAATGTTTTTCAATGTATTCAAATATAATCAATGATTTTATTATATCTCTATTTAGGAAAAACGAGAAAATAATAATATGTTAGAAATGAAGGCATTATTTAAAATACATTTCCTTTTGAAATAAAATAATCAAAATTTAAATTTATTTTTATTGAAATTCATATAAATCCACACTTTTTAACTAAAAAAATAATAAAATTTTGACTGTTTTTTATCATTGATTAAAAAATATTTGATATTTTTAGAAATATTTTTATTAATATCAGAAAAAAGTGATAAAATTTCATTATATATAGACTTTATTCTATAGTTTTTTTTATAGATTTATTTCTTTCTCCAATTTATGGCAAGAATTGGAGTATTTTTGCTTTCAATGCAGTGATTGTGTTTAATATCTAAGACTCACTTTGAATGCTGTCATCATTTGAATCACTTATAAGACTATTAAGCATTTCATCGAACATAACATAACTCACAAAAAACCAAACAATTTTAATAATAAAATATTTCCATTAAATTCATTAAATGGAGAATTTTGTGAAGAAAACAATTTGTTTGAAGTGTTGAACATTGAGCTAATTGTAGGCAAACATTAATCAGTGACTGAAATTGAATGACATTTTCGTCTAAAACAGTATATGCTATGACATGGAGTCTATGGCATGTGTTTCGTGAAATTCAATCCCATTTTGGCTTTTATTTGCTTTTCGCAAAATGTTAGTCTATTTTCCACTAAAAAGGGTCCTTGAATTCAATGATTAAAGTCTTGGTCGCCATTCTATGCCCAGATGTCTTAACTGTTTGCTAATAGAGTTATGATAACCGAAAACGAGTTAAACATTTGAATCCAATTTCGAGACATTTGTATTAAAAATTAATTTTTTCAGATCTTATAAATCAAACATTCATTCAATCGATTCTAATATAAGGCTTAGACGTGACTGAGATTTGATTAGAAAAGTCCAAAAATGCCGTTATAGTAGTGTTTGGGTCCGGTCTGACCGGTTCTGACATAACGGCACCGATTATTCATTAATTATGTGCCAGTCGTCCAAAACTGTCCGTAAATTTGATTTTTAACCTTTGAGTGCAATCTTGTTGTAAAAGCAGTTTTGAGCGCAAACATTCAAATTGAATACCAGTGCTCAGCCAGTGCTCAGGGCATACTGTAGACAGTTATCTGTAATTAATTATGCCTTTTGTCGATCAAAGCCCGCAGTGATATCATACCTGAGCTACCAGTGAAGCCATTGAACAACATTGACCTCTTTATTACTATATCTAAAAACAATCAAAACTAACCCCTCATTAGATGACATCCAGGTATAAGACATCATATAATACAATAATAAGTAATTCTTTGGTAAATAGAAATTTAAAACATAAGCTCTTTTCTAATATATCATTACTTTTGTTAATAAAGTATTTTTGGTTTATTTAACAATTAGTTCAACAAATCATTTTTCAACAAAACAATCAAAAATGGATTGAATTGTATATAAGATATAATAATAACTGAAATTTAAAAAGTTTTTAAAAAATAATTAACTCATTATGAATTGAATTGAATTTAATTCAACTTTAAATATATGTATGAATTGAAGGAAAATATGAATTCCATATAAAAGAAAAATAACGAATACTTTAAACTCAATACTTATGTAAAATTGTTTGCATTGAAACATGACATTGGAATCTATGCTAAATAAATATCATTTGCAATGAAAGACTATTTTTATTATGAGTTTTGTCTGCAATGAATATTCAGAAAAATATTTTACTCAAAGATATTATATAACATTGTATGAGAAAACATACGAAAAGTTATAATTAAAAACTTAAAAACTTTAAAACTCTTTTAACTGTATATAAATGTAAAATATTTTGTGTTTTTAATATTTTAAGGAATAATATTTACTCAAAAAATTATTTTTATATTCACTTCTCATTCAACAAATTAAAGTGAATTAATTTTATGCAATTAAACGATTTGTTTGATTAATGAAATACTTAATGATGAAAAGTAGTGATGTTTTCTAAACTCCCAGCGCTATCGCACATAAACACACACTTCATTACATGCCTGACATTTGACTAATACGTGAAGTAAAAGACAAATTAATTTTGATTTTTAAAAATATTATATAATATTAAAGCATATAATCTATAGTTTGAACAAAACCGGAAAGATTTTCCTGTAGAGACTGCCCGAAGGAATGTTGTGTTTTGCCGTTTCTCACAACAAAGTAATGAATTCTATTGAGGCATAAATTTGGTAATTATTTGATTCAGTTGACTGTAAGACAAAACATCAAAAGCTTTTTATATTAAATACAAACACAAAAAACAAAAGTTTTCAAAAACCCATTCAAATATGTTATGATTTTCACTGTTTTTTACAACAAAATAACTGTTAATTTTATAGCAAAAATAGGGTACAAATCAATGGGTTTTTGAACGTTTCGCTACATTTGAAGTTCAATACTCAATACCTGTCCTATCATTCAATCACATATTTTTGGGCATATTTTGTACGCAAAAACAATTTCATGGCATTTGAGTTCAAATATTAGTTTTACAATCAATTAAAAAACCTCATAAAGGCTATGATTAAGCTAACTGTGCGAAAGGGAATGACTTACCCGATCGATAGAGCACTGTATTGTATTTTTTCGCTATTTTACAGTTAGGAATATTTAGCGGAGAATTCATTATTAGTGCAGAATCAGAATCGCTGTGATATCCAGATATATCACTGCTGTCGTCGTCAATGGTGTCGGCGCCCAATCCCTGCACTTCTTTAATCAGATTCAAAACCTAAATATATTTTTTAATTAGATTTCTATTTTTATTCAACAAATAAAACGTTTATCTGTTTATCGAAAAAGATGTTTATCTGACTATATATAGCACTGGCAAGGGTTGACATACCTGTCCACATCCATGTGAGAATCTCATCAGAACTGGAGCAACGATGGCTTCCTTATCGATGGCGTTCTGTGGGTTTGAGTTTGAATTGCCAGAAGAGTACTCTTTCCTCAGTTGTGTGAACTCAAAGATGACTTCTTTGTCGTATTCGATGCGCTTCTGAAGTATTCCTAACAGTATTTGCAGTGAATGGTTGGTGAATGAGCAAGGTTCCATTAGGTTCAATAGGGTCTTGTTCTTTATCAGTCTCTCCTGTATCTCATCCTGTCTTAAACTCAGTAACCTTTGGTGTGAGCTGTTGGTGGGCGCCGGGCCTTGTGATAGAGACCTAGTGATGGGCTCCTTATTCTTAGCCAAAGCCAATTCCTCCAACTTTTGGACGGCGTTCTTATACTGGTGTATAACGCGCTCGAACTCAAGTTTGAGGGCTTCGTGAAGATTCATGAGCGTGTCATCGGAGGTACCGACCATTCCATGATGACCCATACCCTCAATAGCTCTGTCCAGAGATCTCTTTTTACTATAAATCTGTTTCTTAAGACTGGGCTCCGAAGCAGTGATCACCTGAATGTCAAGCAATGGGTTCACAAACACTATATTGTATTTAAAATATAATAACAAACCTTTAATAGCTTTTTACATGAAGTGATGGCCGGGTGGTTAGTGGCCATCCGTTCTTGAATACAGTGTAGCAAACAGTTAGAGTTGTCGGGAATGTTAGGGTTTTGTAGCGCAAAGAGTCTTATCATTTGCATAATCACATTCTCCGGGTGCAAGAACTTGAAGGAAAGGGTCAGACCATCACAACTGCTTAAAAACACCTTCGCATATAAGGCCTCAAGAATTGGCAGAGAGTTAGGGATAGTCTCAACGAAGACATCGATCGGCAGATCAGAGACAATGGCTTTGAATGTGTTGTAATTCAAGCGGTTTATGAAATTCGCGGCTTCTCTGAACTGAAGGTTTTCATAGAGTAGTAATATTCGTCTTATGGCCACATTGGTCGACACGTCAGTCACAGTCATACCGTTCCCATACTCGTCCTCTTCTGGCCCAAAGCCCTTAACCCAATGGGATGAACGCCAGGTCAGCTTTTGGACATTACGGCGGTTAGACTTCTCAGGTTTGATGCGATTGACGACTGATGGCAAAGGATTATGGCTTTGACTGTTCGAGTGATGGCTTTGGGATCGGCTCTGAGAATGACTGCTATTTTGCAAATCATTGCTTCCAATATAATGTGAAATCATAAGAGGAATGGGAGCCCCGTTCCCAATGCGAGGGTTAGTTAGCACAGGATTTCCCGTATTATATCTGGCATTATATATATTGAGTTTGTGGTGATTCACACCTTTCGACAGGTTCTCAATCGTCAAAGAAGACGGATTATGGAAGAGATGGACAGAACTGTTGGAAGTCATGGTATTATTGATGAAAACCTTTCACTTAATTCACAAATATTTCAATTAAAAACTAATCCAAAGTATCCAAAAGCGAGTCAATTGCGGTGTTTCGCTCTTTCATGCATAAGAGCTGTAAGAATAATCTTCACGTGTGGGAACAGTAGCGTCAGGAGAGCGCAAATGCCGATCCACTCGTGCACTAACTCAATGAGAGACTGAATTTGACTCCGAGTTTGAAGTACTGCAGGTATTCATACAAAGCAATCATTTTCAATGTGTGTGGTGTTTGTGGCACTACTACCAGTCCTAAGCAACCAGAGGTTGAGGTACTCTCAGAGCTGGTCTACAACTATAGCAAACATAAAGACAAGAATCAAAACAAAGTTTGAGAAGTGGTAACGAGTTTTAGGAATTGTGTCACTAAAGTAAGGCTAATGTTCTTCACATTTCGATACCAAATATGTTGTCTAACCGTAAGGCAAACACTCAGTGCATACACATTGACCTTAACATAACTGTGAGATTCATAACAATATTGAATATAAATTTGAGTCTTCAATACCTAACCCTTAACTAAACGCTAAGATCTTTTGAAATTCAAAACTTGTCTCACATTTATTTTAAGCCATTAAATGTTTACTTAATATAACCGAAACCCTATATTATAATATTAGCTTTTTTAGCCCCTTTAAGGGTAAACATTTATTGAAAATAATCAGATATTTGTATTTATATTCCTTTATATTTTTGCTTCAAAACAAACACCAAATAATTTGGATTTTGATTGTAATTTGGGTTTTGTTTGACTTTTATTATAGAAATTCATTTTATTTTTGTTATTCACTCAAAAAATATCTTCTGTTCAATAGAATTATGTCAATTATGTCACCAATTGATTGCATTCTCTATTGAATTACAATATCATTCAAACGAAGAATAAATTTTAATGACTTAATATATGTGCGAATAGACGACAAAAATGATATTAATTTTGAAATTCATTCATTTTATACTCTATTATAAAATCTATAATTCATTTGTCTATTGAAATGTCAAAACAATTTCAGTGTATTATTGCTTATATTTGCCATAACTTCAGAAGTCATCAAATATTATAAATAATTAAATGATTTAAAACTAATTGATTAAACCTCTGATATTAATGTAATGAATTTTACTCTTTTAATTAAACTTTTGATAATTCACTCGATTTTCAATCGATGAATGAATTGTATTTAAAGACATAATTCAATGTCAAATGAAATAAAACTTTTTATTGAACACCAGATTAAGTGAAATGCAATTTCCATTGAATGTCATTCTTAATAACAAACTGAGACTTACTTTAGTTTTACTTTTATTTTGATTATTAGCACAAAATAAATATCAAAATAATTGGATCTTTTTTCCCAATAATCTTAGTCTCAAATTCTAATTCATTTGTTTGTTTTTGATAAAAATTCATTAATTAATTGGTTATTACTTTAGAAAATATTGTCATTAATTGAATGTTTGAGAGAATTGAGAATTAAATTATTTTTATAAATTCAATTATAATTGAATTTTTTGTAATTTAAAAGATTTGAATACATTTGAAAACATTAAAACGATGTTTGGCTTTAAGGTTAGAATAAACTCGTTGTGAATTATACTGTTTATAAGGACTGGAAGTGTTTTGCAAAAGTTTGAGGTCTTCTGCACTCAATAAATTCAATATAAAAATAATACAATTCTTATTGAAATTGCTTTGACTTTTCTGTCAAAACAAATTCAATTTTTATGAAATTCTTTCCATAAAAAGTTTGATTCAATGAATCGTGATTTGGATGAATAAGAAGTGCTTCAATTGTTTGACCAAATCTTTTGCCATCACTTATTCACAGCAAAAGATATTAAATATTTCATTAGAGAAAAAACTCTGAATCTATAAAAATATTTAAAGATTATATAATAACTTGAATTTTCAAATCAAATAACATTTCATCGCAAAAATATTTCGTGTTTTCTCTAAATCAGTGATAAATTATTTATGCCATAAATGTATTAAAAAATATTTTAAATTTTTCTTTTATTAAATTCTTTATTAAATGCATTGACAGTAAGGTATAGATCATTGAACTTTGCAATACATATATACAGTGTTTGTTTCATTAGACTATTATTTAATATTATTGTCTTTTCTATAATATATTATCCATAAAATAAGCCATAAGTTTATGACTTGAAAATAATCGAAATAAAAGTAAAAATAATATCTTTATTCAAAACTATTTAAGCGAAACATTTTTTAAGAATTTTTTTTCGCTAAAAAATAAAATTATAAATCATTTATTATTTCTATTATAACTGTTATTATAATATATTTTTCTAATATTTCATTGAAATAAAAGCAACAAATTATTGAACAAATATTTGAGTTCATTATAAAAATAAAGAATATTTTTTATATAATATTTTGCAATATATTTCACTAACAAATTGTCCCAATCCTTGACTATATCTCTCAAGTCTTCAATTATAGGACTGTTTTTAATTCTAATTTAATTTAAGTCACATTAGAGGCCAGTCGTACAGGAAATAAACTCTTTTCCTTTCAGTTTGTTTTCACACAAAAATCGCATTAAATCTATAAAAACTAAATAATATACAAAAATCATATAATTTGTAAAATTTTAAAAAATAAGAAATTTTTTAAACAATTTCCGCAAACAAAACATTGGGTTAAAAATTGAAGTCATTTCACAACTAATATTGCATTTAAATATCATTAGAAAATTTCACTAACATTTCAATCCATTATATATTATAAGACAAAACAAAATTAATTGAAGTCTTCGTTTAATTATGGAAAATGAAAAAAATATTATAATTAATATTGTTTTAAAAATTGTTTAATAATATTGAACAAAAATTAACCGGAACAAATAATTCATATTTTAATGGTCTTCTGAATGACTATATATTTGAATTAATTTGAAGTTTTAATGAGATATTATTTTTTCATAAAATTTATTGTTTAATAATATTCTTCTCGTCTGAAAATGAACTGATATTATAGCGTATTTCGCGCACAGTTAGCCCTATAACAAATGGCTGTAATTATATAATTATATCTTTTTATTTATTTCCGTCTTTAAAGAAAAACATTTTTCAACTCATTTATAAAATTAATATTTATTTTATACAATAAAACACTTTTTATATTAGTTTTTATTAATAACAAACTATTGAATAATAATTCTTTATAACTATTATTAAAACAACAGAAATATAATAATCTCTTTGACGGTAACTATTGTTTCAAAAGCAATGAAACTTAAAACAAATGTTTTATGAAATAACATAATTCAATGCAAACAACAATTTATGAACGAATATATGTATGAATGATATGTTCTTTACATAATGTGACTCTTGAGATGAAATGTTGTAAAAGTGATTACTTAGGGAATGGTATCAAAAATTTCCAGACTTTTATAAAAATGAATTTTTCGACAATCAATGAAAAAATAATTTCTGTTAAGGAAATGTGTTTTCGTTTTATATAAATATAATAATTATTTTAGATTTGAATTCGTTTCGGAATTTGATTAAAATTTTATAATCAATCAAAAAATGATAAATATTTTTGATAATTATATTATAAATATTTTAGAAACGATTGATTGTAATCACAATTGAAATACAAGTAATGATGAAATAAAGTGATTGAAGTGATTGTAATGTCTGTGAACTGTTGACCACTATTTTCCAGCCGAGATTCCGATGTGTAAAACACTGTTAAAACACAATCAATATTATTATCGGACATTGATTTGTATTCACAAAAATTAACTAAAAATATATTATGTTTTGCACTAACAATAGGAATGATTGCATCTCTCAATGATTTATATCCTTTCACTTCATATGAGATTTTTATTCAAATAATCTTTTGGAACAATTGAAGACATCTTACCTGATAGTAGACAACATCAGGTGTGGTCTCGTCTGGTGACCATCTAAAAGCAGCAGCGTCGTTTTGTGCCTACAATTAGATCATAATTAAACTAAAAAACAACTCAAAAATATATGAATTTTTTAATAACAATAAAACAAATGGTTTTTTAATTTCTATTTTTATAGTTCAAAACTCCTAACAAAAACTCTTATAATTTATTTATAGATAATTTGTGATCAAAATTTAGATTAAATTTGGTTCAAATGCTTCTTAAAAGCTATAAAAACTTTTAGCCTTAGATTAAAAAATTAAGAGTAAAAATGTTTATAACGATTTGATACTTAATTTAAACCCTTTTAGACCCTTTTAGTGCCCCTTAATATCTGACACAAAATCACTATATTTCTTATAATGTGTTTTCATTTGTCTTGTATTCACTTTAATAGTTGTTTTTTCTCTTA